>SJYV01050959.1:360237-388721 GCA_006410875.1 Neotragus pygmaeus
AGAATAGAATGGAAATGCAGGATCTCAAATTCTGCTCCCGTTCTAATGAATTAGAACCTGTATGTTTACAAGACCCCCTCATCTTGTATTTCCTCTGTTCCAGCTCTGTCATCAGCTATTTGTCAAAAGAAATCACTTTTGGCTCCTCTTGTTGGAGAGTAGTTTTCAGAAATCAAAATTTGGGCATGAGGGATACTCATCCCACTGGGGTAACATTCTGGGCCCTCTCAGGAGTAGAGTAGGAAATATAGGTATGTATCACACCTGGACACATACTTCCATCTACTTATCTTGACAGACAGATGGAGAAATAGACCATGAATTATCCTGATCCTGCCTCTAGCCCAGCACCGCAGGGTTCATCTCTCTTTTTCCTTTTCCTTATTTGTAACTCCTTTTTCCCCACAGTGAGAAACCTGACTCTATCCACAATATATTCACAAATATTTCCTCAGTCCTAGAAAACACATCAAAATTTGACTTGCTAATCCGTACCTTGTATGGATTAGTATAGTCATTTAAAAAAATATTTGTTTATCTACTGGACTATGCCACGTCATAGAAAAATAAATTTACTAGCCAGAAATTGATATTCAAGAATATCGTCCTTTTTTGTCTTTAGCCTTACAGTGTACACTCAAAATACTGATTCCAAAGTGACTTAGGTTAATTCTTTTCTTTGCTCTGCCTTCAGTGTGGTTATGTTATTAATTTGTGATACAGTTAAGTACATTTATTTCAATTGGTAGACCATTTGGGGTTGTCCTAACATTTTGGTTGATGTTAATTAATTTGGGGGTAGGAGAAAGATTAACATGATTCTAAAAGTCAGAGCTATAGAAAAACATACATTCAGAAGTGTCATAAATCCATCTTTCTCTACTCCATTCCCTTTTCTCTAGTCTTTCCACCCTATTCCTATCTACTCCCGTAGATAACCGATCTGATTCATTCTACATTATCTGGAAAAAAAGATATATGTATATTTTATTTATTTCCCTTTTCTTATGTGAAAAATAGTATAGGTTTTTTTTGTTTTTGTTTTTTTACTGGGCCCTGCTGGGTCTTGGTTGCAGCATGTGGGGTCTTCAAACTTCGTTGCACGTAGGATCTAGTTCCCTGACCAGGGACCAAACCCAGGTCCTCTGCATTGGGAGCTTGCAGTCTCAGCCACTGGGTACCAGGGAAGTCCCCAAAATAGCATTAAGCACTGATATTCCCTGGTGGCTCAGATGGTAAAGTATCTGCCTGCAATACAGAGACCCTGCAATGCAGGGTTCAAGATTGGGTTGGGAAGATCCCCTGGAGGAGGGCATGGCAACCCACTCCAGTATTCTTGCCTGGAGAATTCCATGAACAGAGGAGCCTGGTGAGCTACAGTACATGGGGTCGCAAAGAGTCAGACGCAACTAACACACACACATTCTTTTTACACCTGCATTTTTTACTTCGCTTCAATTAATATTTGCTTAATATATTCTGGAAATCATTCCATATTGGTCTAGAAATCTTCCTTATTTTACAGCTACTTGGTACTCCATTATGTAGATATATCATAATTTAGTCAATCAGTCTTCTATATATGGGAATTCAGGGGTTTTTTTTTTTTCAATATTTTGCAGTTACAAACAGTGCAGCAATGAATAACGTTATGCATATGTATTTTCATGTTCAGTTCAGCTCAGTTCAGTCGCTCAGTAGTGTCCGACTCTTTGCGACCCCTTGAACCGCAGCACGCCAGGCCTCCCTGTCCATCACCAACTCCTGGAGTTCACTCAGACTCACATCCATCGAGTCAGTGATTGAGGTCTATCTTCAGGGTAGATTCAAAGATGGCTAGGTGACTATAGATACATTAAGTAGATAACTTCATTAAGTATTGCCAAATTCCCCACCAAAAGTATTGTATCTATTTGCATTTCCATCAGCAATGCATGAGAGTGCATTTTTTCACAGTCTTGCCAATAGAATATGTTGTCACACTTTTTTGCTAATATGATAGGTGACAAATTGTATCTTAGTGCTGTTTAAATTTCTTTAGTTAAAAGAATTTGAGCCTCTTTTGGTAGGTTTAAGAATTCAATTTAAATTCATCCTTATCTTTATATATTTTGTATATGTACATGAATTATCTGTTCACATCTCTCCCATTTTTCTATCTTTTGTACCTTCATTTTAAGAGCTCTTTATGTGTTAGAAATGTTACCCTTTTGTCTTTGATATATGTTGCAGAGATTTCCCAGTTTGTCAGTGATCTCTCTTTGGGGATATTTATATTTATTTATTTGGCTGCCTCCCTGGTGGTGCAGCGGTAAAGAATCCACCTGCCAATGCTGGAGGCTCAGGTTTGATCCCTGGGTCAGGGGGAAAGGCAACCCACTCTAGTATTCTTGCCTGGAGAATCCCATGGACAGAGGAGCCTGATGGGCTACAGTCCACAGGGCTACAGAGTCAGACACGATTGAGCGACTGAGCGCGCACACACATTTCTTCAGCTGTGCTGGGTCTCAGTTGCAGCACACGGGGTCTTTAGTCGAGGCACGCAGGAACTTTTAGTTGCAGCATGTGGGATCTAGATCCTGACCAGGGATTGAACCCAGGCCTCCTGCATTGGGAGTGTGCAGTCTTAGCCCTGGAGCACCAGGGAAGTCCCTATCAGTCACCTTTTGACTTAGTTTATGGTGGTTTTCTGGCTATGAGAAAGAGTTTATTTTTATGTAATCAAATTACCGATATTTCATTCCTCTGAATTTTGAGTGATGGCTAGAAAGGCTTTCCCTACACTAACATGAAAGAAGAATTCACTTCTGCTTTTTCTCTAGTTCTCATGTGGTTTCAAAATTGCTTACATTTAGATCCCTGTTCCATCTGGAATTTATTCTTCTGTATAATGTGAGATACAGATCCAACTTTTTTTTTTAATGGCTAACCAGTTGTTCCAGCACCATTTACTGAAGTCAATCTTTACCCCAGGGATTTGAGATGCTGCCTTTCAGTTCAGTTCAGTCCCTCACTTGTGTCTGATTCTTTGCAACCCCATGAACCACAACACGCCAAGCCTCCCTGTCCATCACCAACTCCCGGAGTCCACCCAAACCCATGTCCATTGAGTCAGTGGTGCCATCCAGCCCTCTCATCCTCTGTCGTCCCCTTCTCCTTCTGCTGTCAATGATGCCTTTATCATACTCTAAATTTCCATAGTTCCTGGGTCTCTTCCTGGACTTCATAGTGTGTATCACTTGTATATTTGCTCATTCATGTACCAGTACCAAAATGTTTTATTTGTAGAGGTTTTATAGTATAATTTAAGATCTGGTACAGCTGGTCCCTCCCCTCTGAAATCTTTCTCTTTTTAAAATATTTTTTTGACTATTCTTACAAATGTATTTCTCCATACAAACTTCAGTATATATTTATCTAACTTTCAAACAAAAGCCCGTTATAACTTTTGGGGGATTATATTAATTTATAAATTAATATAGAGAGAACTGTCATTTTTATGTTGTTGAACCATCGTATTCAAGAACAAGCAATGTCTTTCATTTGTTCAAATGAGTCTTTCTGGAGAGCTTTAGAGTTTTCCTCCTGTAAGTTATATACATTTCCTGTTAAGTTCATTTCTAAGTAGTGAGAATTCTTCTTAATTGTCATTAAATGAGGTTTTCTCTAGATCACTTTCTCTAGTTGGTTACTTTGTATGTGAAAGCTGTTAATTTCAGTAGGTTCATTTTATATTGTTATCTTTTATTGAGTCTTATCAATAATTCTCAATGAGTTCCAGGATTATTACCACATCATCTACAAAAAGAAATATTCTTTATTAAGCTTTATGCCTCTAATCAATTTCTATATACCTCTGGTACAATGTTGACTAGTAATGGAGATACTGAGCATTATTCCCTTGTTTCTGGACTCAGAAAATACTTGAAGTGCTTCCCAGTTTAGAAAGTGAATGGTTTCTGGAATAAGGTATATAAATTTTTATCATGTAAGAAAGAATCCATCAAGTATTCTTTTCCTTTTTTTCTTTTACTTTTTTCTTTTATTTTTATCACGCTCTACAAAATATACTGCATGCTACACAATATACTGCATAATCTTCTAACAGGGGTAGACGAGCATAACTGAGTTACTTCTCATCAATCAGGAAAATGCTTAATCAATATTCTCCAAACCCTTCAACACATAGTGATGATTAACTCCAGAGGTGCACCTATCTCTTTCCATCAGATTTCACCAATGTGAATAATGGGCAACCCTTTTCCCCTTGCTCCCATGAGTGAATCCATGGACGTGTGCAGTGGCCATTTCCAGAATGAAGAATTATGTGGCCATGAGGACAATCCCAGGGAGAATCTCGAATTACACCATCACCGCTCTGTTCCCAAGCAAGTCTTATTTTCTTTGGTGGTTTTATAATGAACGGATGTTGAATTTTGAGGACAGTTTTGTCATAATTTATGGAGACAATTCTAATTATTTTTCCTGATAATATTCCATTATTATGGAATACATGGGTTTCTTAATAATGAGCCTACCTTGCATTCCTGTGGTTAACCCTACTTGATCATAATGAATTACACTTTAATGTGATGTTGAACTTTGTTCACTACTAAAATATATATTAGAGCTACGTTAGTACTACGTTTGTTGTGCTTTTTCGTGGTTGCTCAGTTGTTCAGTCATGTCCGACTCTTTGGGGCACCATGAACTGCAGCTCCTCTGTCCATGGGATTTTCCAGGCAAGTATACTGGAGTGGGTAGCCATTCCCCCCTCCAAGGACTCTTCCCCACCCAGGAATCAAATCCATGTCTCCCCTGTCCCCTGCATTGAAAGTAGATTCTTTACCCACTGAGCCACTGGGGTCTTCTTTTCATAGGTATTCATAAGTAATATTTGTCTGTAGTTTCCTTTTTTGCACTACCAGGTAGATATAGTTTTAAAAAGAAGGAGCAAGTTTCTCCTTAGTTTCATTCTCTGACATCACCTGTAGGGCACGGGGCTATCTGATAAGTAGAGGTTTGGTAGAATTCCCCTGTGAAATAATCTAGGCTGGTACTTTTTTTTGAGGAATAGTTCCTTATTAAAGTTCTCTATTTCTTTCACAGAAATTGGCCTGTTTAAATATCCTGTCTCTGTTAATTTTAGTAATCAGAATTTCCCTTAGAAATTATTAATCTCATCAAGGTTTTAAAGTTTATTTGCACAGATATGCAAAGACTCTTACAGTTTTGTTTGTTTCAACGGTTATTTCTCCACGGTCATTTTTTTATTTTGTATATTTGTGCCTCCTTCTTTTTCATCATGCTAGCTACCAGTCTGTCTATTTTTAGAATTTTTTCCCCAAAATCTTAAAAACAAAATGGTTTCAAGAATTATTGCTATTCTGGCCTAAATCCCTCTAAAACCGTAATACTTAGAACCAAACACAATACCCTGGCTATAAAATCAGACAATCACCTTTCTCATCCAAGACATTTCACACTCTTTTTCCCTCCTTCCCATTCTTCCTCTTCTTCTTTTTTTGTTACCACCTCACACTGTTGACTCACACAGTATTATCAACCAACTCCCCTTCCCAAATTTTTAACATATTCTGCTGTGAGGCCAATCTCTTCTATTTTCATTCGTGTATAACTGGTCTTCTTGATGCATATTTAACAAATTTCAACTTATTAGATCCCGTCTCACAGGATACTTCCAGACCCTATCATTTCATGTATTCATTTATTCAAATTCAACCAACATTGTCAGGCATTGTGCCAGGCCCACTGTTTACAGGCATATAAATAACTCTGATACAAAGTGATCACTGCAACAATGGAGAAATGTTTTTTAAAATGCTATCTATGCACTAAAGGAGTAACAGGATGAAAAGATGAGGACATCACAGTAGGGTTAAGAGGGAAGAAGACATCTGTCTATTCTTTAAGGATATTTGCCAGTTGGGGAATAGAAGGACAACCCAGGGAGAGGTGATTTTTAAAAAAAGAAAGGAAGAGCCTGAAGGTATACAGTATCTTGGAGGAATGGCCAGTTAACAAATTTGTGTATGGGTAGAGCTGTGAGTGGCAGGAGGCGATGATCAAGAACAGGTCAGCACAAGACCTAGCAGAACTTAGATTTAAGTCTTAAAGAGTTTTAACAGAAATGCATGGAGCCTTGCAACAGGAAAGTGAAACTGTGAGACTTGTATCTTGGAAAGGTCACTCTGACGCACTAGAATATGAGAGCCTAAATTGAAGCAGTACAGTGAGAAAAGGATAAACTGCAGAAATGAGTCAAAGAGATGACTGCCAAGAGGCAGGCAGTAACAATGCGAGAGACAGTCCAAAAAGTCACACCTGAATGAATGGCGACGCTTTAACTGAGATGAGAGCATGTGAAGAGCAAGTATTGGGGGGCGGGGGGGGAGCGGCGAAGCAAACAGTTCGGTTTTGAACAAGAGCCTGAGCCATCTGCAAAACATCAGAGTAGAGATGTTCTGCCGCCAGTTGGCAAAATCCAGGTCCAGGGCACAAGAGATGGGTGTGGGGTGGGAGTGAGATGTTTGAGACTATCTGTGTGTGAGAGAACAGAGACAGCTCTGGGATAACAACACCATCTGCTGAGAGCTTACTGCGTGCCGGGTGCTGTGCTGGGCACTGAACCACATCTTCTCATGTATATATATAGTGTGTGTGTGTATATACAGTTGACGCTTGAACAACACAGGTTTGAACTGCATGGATCCTCTTACACAGATTTTTTTCAGCAGTAAACACTATAGTACTATATGATCTCGGTCAGTTGATGCACTTGTGAAGGAACCGTGGGTACAAAAGGCTGACTAGGTTACACAGTTTTCCACAATGCATGGGGTGGCACCCCTAACCCCTATGTTGTTCAAGGGTCAAATATTTAAATATTTACTCCCCCTTTCAACACTGATCAGAGATGTGGAACTACTATCACTGTATTACAGACGTGGAAACCAAGGTTCAGAGCAGCAATGGACCCAGAGTCACAGGACAGGTAAGAACAAGGATCTCAATCCAACGCTGACTTCACATCCTGGGCTTTACAGCACTCCCCAAATTAAGTCGAACTACAAGAAGTTATTCAACAGGAAAGAGAGTAGGGAGTTGGGGGAGGGTACCGAAGGGAAAGAGGATGAAAATGCACTGAGTGCTTGTCCCTGTCAGCCGCTGAATGAAGCCCCCAATATGCATCACCTTTAATCCTCATACCCAGTCAATAAAGTGGATATTATCATCCCATATAGGAAAACTTGCTCTAGATAACAGCGCTGGTAAGAGGTGAACATGGAATCTGAACCCACTCCATCTTACTCTAAAGAATGTATTATTTCTATTATAGCAAAGAAAGCATACAGGGACTTCCCTGGTGGTCCACTGACTCTGCACTCTCAATGCAGAGGGCCTGGGTTTCATCTCTGATCAGAGAGGGAAGCACATCCTACACGCCACAACTATGAGTTCACACGCCACAANCCATCCATCCTAAAGGAAATCAGTCCTGAATATTCATTGGAAGGACTGATGCTGAAGCTGAAACTCCAGTCTTTGGCCACCTGATGCTAAGAACTGACTCATTTGAAAAAAACCTTGATGCTGGGAATGATTGAAGGCAGGAGGAGAAGGGGATGACAGAGAATGAGATAGCTGGATGGCATCACTGACTCAATGGACATGAATTTGAATAAGCTCCAGGAGTTGGTGATGGACAGGGAAGCCTGGCATGCTGCAGTACATGGGTTTGCAAAGAGTTGGATATGACTGAACAACTGAACTGAACTTTTTTTTTAATACTGGAAATTTTATTATATTTCATTTGCCCATAACAGACACAATAAAACCATGTTAAGTGTTTGCAAGTACATTTAATATAGGTATTCAGAACACCAGTAATCAAACTGCTGAGAAGCAAAGAAACGCCACCAAGATAGTGGAGTGATTCATAGGAATAGGAATCTACTTCTACCCCTATACTGGAAAGGCAGATTTAAGAAGAAGGTCATAAAGGAATCTAGGGCCAGGTTAAATGATCAGTTTTGGAACATATCAGTTTTGTCTCACAGGAGCTGAAGCTGTGGAAGTTATACAGGTGCTTCTGGAGAAGCTTCCCAAAATAGGGAAAGAAGGGAGAACACTCTTAGTTTATCTCTAAACTCCCATGTAGCATCAGTGCTTCATTTTCCCTGCACCTAAACTTATCAGAAGTATGTATGAGTCTGCTATCATGTGATACAAAATAGTGCCAAGAGAAAGCAGTCTTAAACTAGAATTTTTGCTTGAATGTTGTGCAACAATCTGTTCTTTTTTTTTTCTAGCTTTATTGAGATATATTTACATATAGCACTGCGTAAGTTTAAGATGTGCAAATTGTTGGTATATTACATATTGTGATATGATTACCACAGTAAAGCTAATAATACAACTCCACTACCTCACGTAGATACCATTTCTCCCCATTTCTCACATAGATGTGAGAACATTTAACATCTACTGTCTTAGCAACTTTCAAGTATATAATACAATAATGTTAACTGCAATCACCACTGGAGAAGGCAATGGCATCCCACTCCAGTGTTCTTGCCTGGAAACTCCCATGGATGGAGGAGCCTGATAGGCTGCAGTCCATGGGGTCTCTGAGTCAGACACGACTGAGTGACTTCACTTTCACTTTTCACTTTCATGCATTGGAGAAGGAAATGGCAGCCCACTCCAGTGTTCTTGCCTGGAGAATCCCAGGGNGGTAACCTATCCCTTCTCCAGGGGATCTTCCCAACCCAGGAATTGAACCGGGGTCTCCTGCATTGCAGGGGGATTCTTTACCAGCTGAGCTACTAGGGAACTCCATAATAACTATAAATGGAGTATAATCTTTAAAAATTGTGAATCGCTATGTTGTACCCCTAAAATATAATATTGTAAATCAACTATACCTCAATAAAAAATTGGGCTTAGTAAAATTAAGCCCAAATCTTACTTCTTCCACATAGCTCCCAACTTAAGCAAAAAGGAAGCTCAGTTCAAAGATGTCCTCTTATTACTTACAGCACCACCCCTCTCCTGTAGCTATACCAAGGAGAGAGGTTCCCCTTCTCTACACATGGAGTCCCTTAGCCTGAGATCTGTGTCTGCCTTGTACTTGGTTGGCGCAGAGACCTCAAAGCAGAAGAGATCCCAGGATCTAGGCTAAGAAGTGACTTTAGCCAAAGGTCAGGAAAAAACCAGGGCAGCCTTCTAGGATCCTCAGGTCATCTATGTTCTCGACCTTCCAAAGTAACCCGCCCAGGGTGGTTATTGGGATAGGCCTTTTGATCAAGATAAAGATAGTCAACTTAGAATAGCAGAGCCGTGTGAAATGAGCCAGGTTCTTGGACGTGTTCTAAAAGTATGTTGAAAGGAGGAGCCCCTGGATGAAAAGATCTGGTGGATGTCAAGAGCCTAAAAGAAGCGTTGGAGAGGGAGTATTCAGCATGGTCCAAAAGAGAGGGCAACCTGAAAGAGAGGGTGTATTTCCTGTTTGGCAGGCAGATTGCAGTGCTCCAACAGGCCTGATGAAAATACCTCTTAAGGACACCTGACTCAGCACTTATCCTGTGTTCATCAAGCAAACTTCTAACTTTGATTACATTTTCCAGTGACTCTGATACCGCTAAGTTGCCAGATAAAATGGGGACAAGCACTTGGATGGATCTGCGTTGGAAGGACAAGTCCTATTATAAATCTGTAAACTGAGCATCCCGGGTGTGGGCCTCACCCCTGTCTCTGGAAGCATGAGTGTAGGGAGCGCTGTGAAGCTGACTTTCTAGCTTGTGGAGCGGAGATGAGATGCTAAGTCGTGATCCTCCCCCAAGGAGCAGCAGCTCCCACGGGCACAAGTGGGAATGCCTGACTGATGTTAACTCAAAGTTCAGCATTCTGAGGCATGCTTTGTCATAAAATCCAGTGCTGGTGAGAGGTGGGGAGGTTATGTGGCGTCCACTGAACAGGACATTTTAGCACCTGAGTCCCTGAACTCAAAATCGGAGGAGCCAGGATCCCTGGGAATCTATCTGCAAAGCCACATATTGGGAGACACTGTGCATTTCTTGTCACACAAACATTCCCACTGCCCCCATGACAAATGAGAACTTATCTAGACAAGAACCACAAGGTCAAGATGGATGTCTCTTCCAATCCTGCCCTTCCACCTATAGCTCAGAAGCCTCCATTCTACAGAGCAGACCTCGGACCACCTGCTGATTACAGCCTGCGCTCCTTGTATGGCCTTAAGGCCCCCACCATCTGCAGCCCTCACCTCACACAGCCTACACTCAGCCCACCCACTTGCTGTTTCCCCAGTATGCACTTTCCCTGCCTCCATGCCTTTGCTTATGCTGTTCCTTGCTCCTCCCCTTCACCTTCCACCGGTCAAAAGCCTATCTATCTTTCTCAGCCCAATTCACCAGTTACCTCCACCATGAAGGTTTCTCTAGACCTGACTTGGCCAGTGAGAGAGCCACTGGCTGCACAAAACCATTTAAATTCATTGAAATTAGATAAAAATGAAAATTCAGTTCCTTGTTATACTAGCCACATCCCAAGCGTCCAACAGCCCATGTGGCTGAGGGGGGCTACTGTAGCGGAGGGCACAGATTTTAGAACATTTCTGTCATTGCGGAACATTCTCCTGGACAGTGCTGCTCTGGCCCCTTCCCCTTATGGTTCCCCACCCGAAAGTTTCGTTGTCCCGCCTCCTCCCCCATACTCCCAGAGCACCTTGTAATCCTCTCCTAGCACCTGCCCATCTTTGCTTGGACCAAGGTGTACTCCTCTTTCCTCTTCACAAGATTAAAAATCCCTAGAGGGCCCAGCTCTCACTCAGGTGCACGTGGAAGCAGTGTGGACCAGAGCCTCTTGCACACTATAGAGGATTAAAGCAGTGTTTGCTGAACTGAATCCAACTGTCTCCAGAGCCTTATCTGGAGTCTACTGACCAAGTTCCCAAATGGGGGCAGATACTTTCCACAGCCAAGTTCCAATAGGCGCTTAAGAGGTCTGGGTCCACGGCTCCCGAAAGAGGCCGGGAATCTTTGTTTTCCTGCTCCCCTGCCATCCACATGGAGGTTGCAAGCAAATGACCAGGACTGGGCTGCTGGCAGGGAAGCTAAAAATAGCCACAGAGCCAACAGCAAGGAGTTAGCAGGACTTGTTGCTAGGGAGACCAGTCACAGAGAGAGCAACCAAGCGGGGAGAAAGCGTCAGACCTGCACCCAGAGAGCAGAGGCCACAGTCGGGTTGGGCGGGGGGTACTCAAAGTTGACAGGGGTCCAAGGCTCCCACCTAGAGATGGTTCTGCCTTCTGGCAGCTCCTGACTAATATACTAAGCGGGGCAAATGTTCCCCTTGTCCCTCAGTAACCCATCTCCATGGAAACCACCATTGCTGGGGTAAAGTACCAGCCCCTGGAAGGGAGGCCTCTGCCTGGAGCTGGTTGTTATGGCAACCTCCCCCCCCCACCCCCCAATCCTCTCTCTCCTGGCTTCTCCCGTGGGGAAAAGGTGGGGGCCTGGTCTTGGCTTAGCCAGCGTGACTAGGAAACACCGGCTTCCTGACAAGAGCGACCTACGATGGGCTCTTCGGAAGGAAGCTCCAGGGACCCCAGAAAGGCCAGTCAATCCTCAGCACAAGGCAGAGCTTCCTTTCCTTCCTGTGGGGGCTTCAGAGGTAACCTTGACAGGAGAATCTCAAACGCGTTTGTATCAGGATCACCCAAGGAGGTTTTTAAAAATACAGATTCCTAGGCCACCTATGGTGATGAGCTGGCTTGGGGTAGAGCCCAGGAATCTATTAAAACCCCCTCCCCCTAAGTGATTCTGCTTCCAACCAGGTATGGAGATCACCAAGGACCTGGCTGTTACAAATGAGGAAACAGGCCTGCAGGGGACCGAGCCCACCCCAAGGGTCAAAACTGAGGAGGGGGAGGTAGAAGGAGGGGAGTCACCCCCTCTCCTGGGCCTGTCTTTCTTGCTCCCCCTTCAAACCAGAACATGCCAATGTCTGATATTGGACTGTGTGTGACTTAAAACTGAGCCTCTCCACAAACTGTCCCATCTGGCAGAAAGTGGAGGGGAGTGGAGCTGGACAGCCTGGTCCCCAGAGTGTTTCAGAGTGGTGGCGGTCCAGGCAGACGACCTGGACTGAAAGAGGAAATCCATCCTCCTTCGGAAGGAAACCAAAAGGGTCACCATGGAAACTGCAGTGTGCTGGCCTGGCTGGGCTTGCTGCCATCCCCAAACCTGGGCCCAAGAGAGGCTCATCTTTAGGCAAAGGCCTTAGGGCAGGGGCAGCCCACCCCCTCAAAACCCCTCACCCTTGCCGGTCTAGTCTACTCTCAGAACTGTAAGGAGGCTGCGCTTTATTCAGGAGCCAACCTCAGCCTGCCTGAATCACACCAAAACCCTGGCATCCAGCAGCAGCATATGCATCACCTTTAATCCTCATACCCAGTCAATAAAGTGGATATTATCATCCCATATAGGAAAACTTGCTCTAGATAACAGCGCTGGTAAGAGGTGAACATGGAATCTGAACCCACTCCATCTTACTCTAAAGAATGTATTATTTCTATTATAGCAAAGAAAGCATACAGGGACTTCCCTGGTGGTCCACTGACTCTGCACTCTCAATGCAGAGGGCCTGGGTTTCATCTCTGATCAGAGAGGGAAGCACATCCTACACGCCACAACTATGAGTTCACACGCCACAACTAAAGATTCCACATGTCACAACAAAGATCAAAGATCTTGAGTGCCACAACTAAGGCCCAGTGAGGCTCAGTAAATTAAAAATATATATATTTAAAAGAAAAAGAAAGAAAAGAAAAGCACACAATGAGAGAAAAGGAAGGAATACTCAGTGCAGAGGCTGGGGTACATCAACATCAAAGGGACAAGTGAGCAGCAAAAGAATTATTTTGGGGAGTTCCTTAGTGGCCTGGTGGTTAGAATTCCAGGCTTTCACTGCTGTGATGCAGGTTCTGTCCCTGGTGGAGGAACTGAGATTCAGGGGGAAAAAAAAAAAAAAATTTCGAACACGCAATCAGAGGGAGAGGAGAAGAATCAGGAGAAAGTGTCATGTGGGAATCCAAGACCAGAGAATGTCAGGACATTGACAAGAAGGTCAAATGCGGTAGAAAGTCAGACTGAGGACTGGAAAACCCACTTCATTTAACATGCAAGAGCTGACATCAGAGCACTGCGGGGTGAAAAGTCAGATGGCAGGGAGCAGATGTCAGGAAGCAGGAAAAGAGAGACAGCAGGGGCAGGTGGGCTGGGAGAGGGTACTCACTGGAGAGGATGGTAGGAAGGAATGCGGGATTTCAGGATGAGAGGACACCTGCAGGCTGAGATGAGGGGTTGGTGAAGGAGAAGCAGATACAAAGGGACCGCAGGAATGATGCGGCGAGGCTTCAGAGGAGGGGAAGAGGCCTCTTCCTGTTCTGATGACGAGAGCCAGGAGAAGGGATCTCTGTGGGGAAGCAAGGAGGTGAAGAAGAGGGCTGTTGAAGGAGCTCAGATCCCGCTGCCCCTCTACCCATGATGAAGTGGGCAGGTCTGTCTGTTGAGAGTGAAAGGGACAGGGAAAGCGAAGGAGGCTTCAGGAAATGGACCCTGTGCGAAGCTGGAAAGAGCTAAAGGTTTCCTGGCCACACCAAGGACTCAGCTGGTGCTGGAAATCATAATTCTGTAATTGAGTCAGTTCACTAGGTTATGTGATTTCCTCTGGAAGTGCTTAGCAGGCCTGGACCCTGAGCAGAAGCAGCCAGAAATAGGCTAATGTAGGACCACAAATCGGAGAAGGCAATGGCACCCCACTCCAGTACTCTTGCCTAGAAAATCCCATAGATGGAGGAGCCTGGTAGGCTGCAGTCCACGGGGTCGCCAGGAGTCGGACACGACTGAGCGACTTCCCTTTCACTTTTCACTTTCATGCATTGGAGAAGGAAATGGCAACTCACTACAGTGTTCTTGCCTGGAGAATCCCAGGGACAGGGGAGCCTGGTNAGTCTTATTTCAAAATTTCCAGGGGCCTTTCCTGGTGGTCCAGTGGCTAAGACTCCATACTCCCAACACAGGGGGCTTAGGTTCAATCCTCGGTCAGAGAACTAGATCCCACAGGCCACAACTAAAAGACTGTGCATGCCACAACTAAACTATCTGACGTGCCACAACAGAACAAATAAATACTTTTTTTAACAAAAATTAAAAAATAAAATTTCCATTTGTTATGGGTTCCACAAATACTTTGTTCCTTCACGAATACACATTCCCAAGTAAGCCCTCAATAAATGCATGTGAACAGATGAATGATCGCTGTATGATCTACGAGGGTTCCCTACCCTGGAAACTGGGCCTGGAGCCCGCCATCAGGGCCTTTGGGNATGGGTTCCACAAATACTTTGTTCCTTCACGAATACACATTCCCAAGTAAGCCCTCAATAAATGCATGTGAACAGATGAATGATCGCTGTATGATCTACGAGGGTTCCCTACCCTGGAAACTGGGCCTGGAGCCCGCCATCAGGGCCTTTGGGATTGGTTTACCATATCTGATCACTAAAGGTTATGTCCATGACCACTCACATGGGGCCTGGTATGGAGATAACAAATAAATAAATACACTCAGGAAAGCGTGTGAATTGGAACCTTTAGTAGATAACAAGAAAATACACTCAGGAGAGCGTGTGAGTTGGAACCTTTAGTTCTCACAGCCTAGGCAGCAAGGCCAGTCATGGCGGCTGAAACCTGTCCAGGGCTCCCCCGCCTCTCAGAACCGCCTGGGGGGTGGCACCTGGCAAACAGCGCCCTGTCGCTGGCTCCACACGCCTGGCCAGGCCATCACTCACCAGGAGGAACATAAAACTGCCTGCTAGCCTGCCGCCAGGGAGCATCTGTTTAGCTGGCACTGACTCCTGTGGGAACAGGGCCAAGGAGCCTGGGCGAGGAGAGCAGAAATCAGTCAGGATAGAAGAAAGAAGGTTAGGGGGCGTGGGGCTCAGTTACCCTGAAGACTTCACAGGCCTTTCATTTCTACAGCAAAGCACAGAGGAATTCATTGTGGAAATGACTGAGTGCCTCTGGCTGGCCCACGCGGCAAATCCCGCTCCATGGAAGAAGGCACGGGGCGCTAGGGAGAGATGGCCCGCAGTTGCTCCCCTGCCGATTCCCTTCCTCACTGCTTCTGTGTCCCCGTGAGGGCACCCCACTGCACAAAGGCTCTTCCTGTATGTCTCAGGGCCTGCCGGGCAGATGACTCTCCACGTGGGATGTAAATTTCTAGTTTTCCAGTTGGAGGGAAACGTGTAGGGAAAGTCTTCCAAGTCTTCTGTTGAAAAGGTTAGGGCTCAGACAACTGACTTCCTGTCGACCAACACTGTAATAAATCATTCCCACAACTTCTAGTCTCTCTGGCCATGACGCTGCAGCCAGGCACAGGCTGGCTCTGCCTGACAAGCAAGATTTCTGTATCGTCACAATTTTCCAAAGGTTCCACTCTGGACACTTGCTCTATGTTCCCTGGCCCGTGAGCTCCGCTTAGGCACAGATTCTGTGTTATTTGCCATCCCTTTCCAGAGCCTGGCACGGTGCCTGGCAAACACAGTAATTCATTGGATGTCTGTGGAATGAGTGCCTGTGTGCATGTTTACCAAGCGAGCAGGAAAAGGAAAAAGTCTGGCCTCAGTGATCAGTTCGGTTGGTAAGTATTTGGTGCTTTTCATGATATCATTAAATAAAAGGTATCTCTATGATCTCCCACAAGCACCACCTCTTTTATGATGCTTACCACATTAAACAATCCCACGTGGTTCTTTTAGCACACCTATAAATCTCTCCCTATAAATTTCTTGGAAGCAGAGACCAGGTGTTTTTTCAATTATTTTATCCATCCCCTCAGTAATGAACCCAATAATGAACAAAGCAGCTAAATGAATGAATGCCTACTGCCAAAACATACTATAGTCTCAGGAATGCCAAAACCTTTCAACACAAACACCAAAGTCTTTTTCTTAAAAAAAAAAAAAAGAAAGAAAGAAAGTTCAGCCCCTAGAAAAAACACTGCCAGAAATTCATGTTGGCACATGAATCAAAGACAACATTCATATGACAACATCAATACCAAGAGACAGAGAAAACAAATAAATAGCTTTGAGGCAGAGGCAGAATGGGAAAATTGTGACCCATAGAAAGCCTGGCCAGGAGACACAGGAGACAGGGGATGACAGCCAGGGTGAGCCGCAGAGAGAGGCAGGAGCCAAAGCTTGTGGATAATTCACAATGCAGATCTGCCGTGTCAGTATAAGGCACTGTACCGACAGCTGTGACAGGGATCAATACCGTGGAGAATTTGTTAGGTCTGTGGAGGCAAGGGCTTTCTTCACGGAAGGTGGTAGAAGAAAATTCTGTCAGGCATGATGGCAATCAGACGGAGACCAGAGGCCAACCGTGTAGAAAGAGAAGCCTTGATTCAGAGGGCAGGGTTTTGCTGCTGCAGGGTT
The DNA here is from genome assembly GCA_006410875.1 of Neotragus pygmaeus. Taxonomy (NCBI): domain Eukaryota; kingdom Metazoa; phylum Chordata; class Mammalia; order Artiodactyla; family Bovidae; genus Neotragus; species Neotragus pygmaeus. The sequence continues at coordinate 376,787 of SJYV01050959.1, forward strand.
CCCTTATAATTAACCAATTAGGGCCACAGCTTCATTTCCTGTGGCAGTTTTCTCTGCCATAGAGAATGAGGTCACAGCCTTAACCACATAGACGTATAAAGCATCTGAGTGATAAAGAACAGCTTCATATATGCTTGGCTCATTCCCAGGAGATGACTGGATACATGTGTGGTATTCTTAGCTCCAGGGGGAAGAGTTTCTCAGAGAAATTGAAATGTATTTTGACAACAGCTTTTAAGTCCCTCTTTACACCCTTATCATATGACTCTAACAGAAGGGACTGAACATGACTGGATCTATTAAGCAACTCGAGAGGCTGCAAAAGGTCAAACAGGGCCCATCAACTCTGAAATGACCAACTGTATCATTATTCAGTAGCACTACCTGTGATACCATATGTGAAAAGCATTATTTAATATAATGTATTATGTACATCAAGGAATTATTTAAACTATAAGGGATCAGTGAGATTAAATGTATTACTATTAGTATTATTTACATGATGTTAATTTCTCAGAGAAAACTAAAGTACCTACTGGCTATCAGAGTTCAAATCTACTAACAGAAGGAATGAACTGTACATTAGCTTGTGGCGGGGGTGGAGGGAAGACTACAAGATAAGTAGAAAAATCCGTGTCAGAGAGGGAAAAGAGGTTATCACTGTATTCTTCTCAAGATGAATTAATTATAAAGTGGTCTGTTGCTCTCATGAAGACTCTATTACCACCACAAAAAGAAGACTCTCCCACTCTCCTTTGCCCTTATATTTTCTAAGAATTGAATGCCACGGGACATTTATGGAAACACCAAAGCATGAAAAAAAAAAAAAAAGACAGTCCAGCCTCTTGGTGTACCTGGCTCTTCTTCAGCTGAAAGGTTTGGAGGTGAAATGAGCAGACGGCAAACACTAGGACTCACTCTGTGCTGGTTTCCTCCCCCAGGAAGACAGTGGAACCTGATCCCTGCGGGGTGACTTACAAAAATGGGAGGTCAGAAGTGAAAAAAGGCAGTGAGAAAAAGAGGAGCCAGGAATCCTGGAAGCTTTCAAAGAGCTGGCTTCCTGGCTTGTCTGTGTTTCAGCTCAGACTGTACCTCTTGGTTAATAAACCCCTTCCGTGTGTTCAGAGCGTCTGATGCAAAGATGAGGACCTCTGCTGTGCAGGCGGGACACAAGCTCTGTGAAGGCTGCGACACCCCCCAGCCAAAGGAAAACTCTGACTCGGTTGGTTGGTTAGGTAGGGACAGCATTTGTGCAGTCTTCGAAACTCTGCATCAGGAACAAGGCACAGGGGCCAGGACGGGGGGAAGGTTCTCAGACAGGTCAGGCCGCAGAGCTTCTTAATGAAAAACAGGAATTAAGGCAAGAGCCTGTAGTGCAGATGTGGAAAGGAAATGCTATGCACAAATTCATGAGAATGGTTACCTCTGGGGAAAGCCAGGATGGCAGCAGTGGACCAGGCTTTCAGTCTTGCTTGTAATGTTCATATTTAAGAAGAGAATGTATTCATACGTTAACTGTTTAACAACAACAACAAAAAACTAGTTAAAAAAAAAAAAAAAACCTGAAGCTTAAAGAGTGGCATAAAGGGGAGAGAGGGAGAGGCAGAAAGAAAAGGAGGCAGGCAGAAAGAAAGAAAGACCGGACTAAGGGTCCAGCTCTGCTTGGGGTCTCCCTGGATGCTGAGCTAAGGCAACCCAAGGGTGGGGTACAGAAGCAATGGGAGAGGTCCGCAGCAAATCCCAAGGGGCAACGGTCCCGAACCAGAAAGTCCTGGGTCACGAAAGAGAAGAAAAAGGAAACCTAACAGAATTCTGAGAGAAAACAAGTGAAGAGGGATAGACGCTCCCTGCCAGCCCCAGCCCATACTGCCAGTCCGACTGAAACCCAGTTTCCAACTCTCCACAGAAAGGGACAACTCCCCCACCCCCCACGAAATCTCTCCTCCCAGTCCTCTCTGCCAGTCATGCCCGAGCGTGAGGAGAAATGCACCATCCTAGGTTTAGAAAGAGAGGTGAACATGAAGAGGGCGCTTCCTGTGGCCCACCCACTCGCCCTGCCCTCTCCAACTTTCCACCAAGGCAACTGCCACCCCGCCCCTCCCTCAGCTCACCCACTGAACCAGAAGGAGCACCTTTTCCATATATTCACAGGCCTCCCTGGAGGTCTCCTTAAGGTGGACCCCGGGGAGCGCGGAGACCACTTCTTCTGGAAGGAGAGGACCTCTGAAATCTGGGCTCTGGCAAGCATCCGTGGAAGGTCATGGCCCAGCACAGCGGGGAGAGGTCGGCCCCTTTGATTTCACCAGGGTCGACAGGACCGTACCCACCACCCTGGCCTCCTTAGGGCTCTGTGGGGGGACTGTCCTGGGGTCCCGATGAAGATGGGGGCACAGGAGGACCCATCCCGGAGATGAGGCGGGCGGCGCCAGGGCGAGGGGGCCGAGGGAGTGGGAGGAGCAGACGGTTACCTCGTTGAAGCCCTCCTGCAGGACGTCCAGTAAGCTCCCCCGGGTCAGGCAGGCTAGCATTGTTCCAGCCGGCCCCCCCCCGGGCGGGGTCTCTGGGCCGGCGGCCGCTGCCTCCTCCTCCCGGTGCACACAAAGCCTCTGGGCTCAGCTCATTGGGATGTCTGTGGAGTCCCGCATGCCACTTACTGGAAACCTAGACCTGGGCCAAACTAGCGGCCTCCACTGGGCATGCTCGCGCGGGGCTCGGCAGGAGGGGCCCGGGCGCTGCCGCGGTTCCTATAGAAACTGCTGGGCGCGCACCCGGCGGAGAGACGCTGGTTGGTGGGGGTGGGGGGCCAGCCCGGTGTGCGCTAGGGAGAGCCCCGCGGCGCGCACACATGCACGCTCACACACCGGGCCGGGAGTGTGTGCATACGCCGCAGACACACACACACACAGAGCAGGCCTGCAGCCGGGCGTGCCGGTGTGTGTGTGCGCGCCCCGAGACTACACAGGCACGAGCGCACACAAACATAAATACGCACTGACACACCGGCGGGCATGGAGGCGTGTGCATGCGCTCGCTAGTGGTCACACAGACGCACACAGCAGGTCTGCAGCGGGGAGTCCTGGAATCTGTGCGCGCCCCAAGTATACACGCGCGTGCGTGCGCACACACCCGCACTGACACACAAGTGGGCATGCCGGCGTGTGCATGCGCTACACACACACACACATACACACACACGCCACCGTGTGAATGTGCTACACACACATACACACACGCTCTGATAACTCGAGGCCTCAAATGCCCACCACAAGGAAGGCGAATGAATTATAAGATTCCCCCTCCACCCACAGCAGACTAGCCAAAAACTGCAACCTTTTTCCACCTGGGGCCTGAACAGTGAGGTCAGAAGGGGACCTAAAGAAGGGGAAACAGAAGGAAGAGACAAAAAGAAGATAGAGAGACTTTAGTTATTGATGGTATTAGGATACATTCAATAAAATAATGGTAAATCAATCACAGGATAACAACAGATGCATAGGTAAGATGCAGAGGGTAACTCAAGGATGAACAAAGCTTTACCAAAAAAACCTTCCTTTCCTTCTTCCTTTCTTTTTAAAATAACTGATAAAATGTAAAACCTATATTTTAAATGGGTTTTAAATTAATTAAATGGGGTTTTAATGAAAATCACTGCAAAATCTCCTGGTGCTTTGGAAAGAGTTAGATAAAAGCTTCCTCAGGTGAAACAGAACTCTTCCCCTCTGTTTCTCATTACTCCAGTCAACAGTCTTATTTATTTTTAAAAATACTAGTCATCTGTACTCTCAGAGCACTGCTCTTATCTCTATAGGAAAATTGGAAGCTTGAAAGAACACCCATATTATGTTACACCGCGTGATCCCAGATGAGGGGAAGGGTTTCCAGAGTGTTAGGGACCACAGAAGGTCAGACCTTGCACCCAGGGACACAGCGAGGCAGTGACAGAGGCTGTGTGAGGAGCTAGAACTCTATCCTGGTGATTTTGCAAAAGGCCAGATTCCCTCCCCAAATCCTCATTAGTACCTTAGCAAGAAAAGTCAGTAATGGTTCTTATTGAACCTAACGGCCTCCTCCTCAGGTCACTACAGAAGAAAATCCTTTTCGGAACCAAACTAGCCTTATCTTGTCTGAAAGTCTAAAGCTGCTAAACACAAAGATGATTCTGAGAAAAGACACACTTCCTTCTGACCACAGCAAACAGGAAGTAGAAGTCAACCCGAGGTGTTAAGTGACTGCTGCTGGTGAATGCTGTGGGTTCAATTCTGGCTAAGGCTGGGGGGAAACCCATGACCCCACATCAAACTGAACCTGAGCAGCCCACAATTCAGCAGACCCATCCTTCGAGCTGGCGAATTTGGTTGCCAAGAACTTCCCTTGCCACCTCCACAGTTTATGGTGCAACACCCTCAGTTAAGTCACTAATGCAAATTAATGCAACAAGCCCCCTTTTTAAAGAGAAGTGTGAAATTTCCAAGAGCATAAAATCGTATGCAGCACATCTACATACATAGTGATGTGCAACCAAAACACCCAGCTGATGGATCCCTGGCTGGAGGATACTGATTGGCTGACAGCCCATCATGCCCTGGACACAGCAAAAATTACTGAGACACCAGAGGCAGGTCCTGTGACAGTCATCTATGCCAAGAGGTCACTGTTTCTCAGAGGACAAGCTATTTATCAAAGTAGGACCTGTGAGCTCAGTGTTCCTGGGAAAAGACTTCCTAAATCACTGAATTTTAAAGCTCCAAAAAAAGATCTCATCTGGCCCAACTCTCTCATCTCACAGATAAAGGGACCAAGGCTAGCAGAGGTGCTCACAGTCACCTAGCAAGTCTATGTGTGCCCAGTGGCTTCCAACTCTTTGGAACCCCATGGACTTTAGCCTGCCAGGTTCCTCTGTCCATGGGATTTTCCCAACGAGAATACTGGAGTGGGTTGCCATACCCTCCTCCAGGGAATCTTCCTGACTCAAGGATCAAAACCACATCTCCTGCATTGCAGGTGGGTTCTTTGCCTGCTGAGCCATCGGGTAGCAAGTTAATACAGGAGCTAAAATCTGAACCAAAGTCCTCTGAGGCCCAGTCCTGTGCGATTCACCGTCTGCTGGAGGAATTAGAGAGAACTGTGGTAAACAAACACACAATCTATTATAGAGCATGTGGGCCAAGACTGCACTATTCCTTGGAAGCCTATAATAACACCAACCACATATCCCACAGCAATAGTGTCCAACAGATCTTTCTATGATGGTGGCAATATTCCATGTCTGTGCTGTCCAAGCCAGTGGCCACTAACCACGTGTGACTAATGAGAACTTGAAAATGTGGCAAATGTAAGGGTGGAACCAAAATTTAAACAGCATTTAATATTCATTCATTTCTATTTAGGCAGTACAATTTCAAAACATTCTGTTCTACTGTCCCCACACAACTATTAGAATGTTCCCCAAATTATAATATGTTCACATATAGCCTGTCTCTCAGACTTGGAAAAAGCACAAAATTCTTGTTGCACCAGATAATCACAGTTTTTTTTTTTCGCTCAAGAGATATGTTCATCATACTTATTATCATGGTCTGACTTAGAAAGTGACCCAGGTAAAGAGTCAAGCTTTAGCTCTAAGCAGCACTAACATTTCCTCTTCCTTCTGTCCTCTCTATCACACCCCACTGTGATATCAACACAAGAGCTAGGAGGATAGATGGGCTAATTCAACGACCTCGGAATAATGTAGGGCAATGATCTACATCCCGTGATGTCTGAACAAGGGAAAACTGCAAGCCAGTCCAGGTAGCTGGAATCATTCCCACCACTGCAGGCCTGTTATTCACTCTGCCTGGAGGAGAGGCAAAGAGTACAAGCAAGCTGCTTTCTGCATAGCTCTGCCATGCTGCCTCGTTTTTGAAATTATATCAAGCTTCCTCAGTCCTGCCTTACTTTAACATTGAAGGCAATGGATAAACAACAAGCTCCCACTGTATAGTACAGGGAACTATAATCAGTAGCCTCTGATGAACCATAATGGAAAAGAATATGAAAAAGAATGTAGATATATGTATAACTGAATCACTTGCTGTGCAGTAGAAATTAGCACATTATAAATCAACAATACTTGAATTAAATAAAAATTTTCAAAAACCAATAAAGGCAGATACTTTCCTCACCAATGAAAACTTACCCAAATATCTACCTACAACAGTATTAATAATAGATAGCAAAATTGAGCTTTTACTATGTGCCAAGCCCTGTACTAAAACAGTTATATACATTAGTTCAGCTGATGATTACAGTTACCATAATTAGTAACTTATTTTTACTGTCTCCACTTTACACGTACAGAAACAGAGATCTGAAGGATAATTTGCCCTGATTCAACTACGAAGCAGTGAAGCCAAAGTACAGATTCTTAATCATTGTGCAAAACTTTTATGTGATATTACAGCATAAAAGGAACTCGCTATATGTTTTTAGTTGTATAAAAGAATGAGCCAGTGGAGGAAACCCTGGCAAACTCAATAATGACTTCTATTAATACAAACAATAACATGTTAGCCTAAGTAAGCTTTGAACCTTAAACAAAACTGTCATTTGGTAAAAAATATTGACTGTGACTTCTCACTGCGGAGAACTAAGAAGTGTGAAATTCACACCTATGTAAAATTTAACACATCTATTATGGGCAATCGTTAATGACTATAAAGAAGCAAAAAGATAAGTCTGAATAAACAAACAATTAAAATTGTCAATGGAAATATTCAAAATGACTCTGAGATAATTTCTTAATCTTTTTCTGTTTTCTCATATTAGCAAGTTCCTTGGCAGTAACATATGTTTACAATTTCTATTGCATTTATCTTCAGAGACATCACCATAAATACATATACACAAAAGGGCTCATGTCTACCAGCAAAGTCCCAAACGTGTCCTGGCTCCTAAACTGCCTCTCTTTGTCCTCAGGCTTTTCTGCCAGTCTGCATCCCTTAATCTTCCTTAGACAACATATTCATCTTGCTGTTCAACTGCTTTAACATCTCCAAACACTGACTTCTGCTAGCGTGTCAGATATAAATTCCTCACGCCCAGCTTAAGGCCTCCACCTCCTCACTGCCTATGCTGTTTGTCGGCTCCTCACGGTCTTATAGATTCACAAGGCTCATTTTCACCTCTATACCTTCATGACTATCACTTTTCATAGAAGGTTTCACACTTCTGCTACTCAAATCTTCACAATGCGTAGTTCAAGTTCCACTGCTTCCTGGAACTCCTCTGACCACTCTTGATTTTGTTCAAATCAAGACAGAGCTGATAGTAATCTGCCTGGAACACTCACCTCCCAGATAACGCAGGGGCCTTCCTGCTCTTGTTTCAGGTCTCTGGCTAAATGTGTTGATCCTTTTGGCCTTTTCTGACCACTCTACATAAAATGTTACCACCGCCTCATGTTAGCATTCCCAGACCTCTTTGCCTGTTTTGTTTTCCTAACATCCATCACCCACTTTGATACTCTATGCTGCTGCTGCTGCTGCTGCTAAGTCACTTCAGTCGTGTTCAACTCTGTGCGACCCCACAGATGGCAGCCCACCAGGCTCCCCCATTCCTTGGATTCTCTAGGCAAGAAAACTGGAGTGGGTTCCCATTTCCTTCTCCAATGCATGAAAGTGAAAAGTCAAAGTGAAATCTCTCAGTCGTGTCCACCTCTTAGCGACCCCATGGACTGCAGCCTACCAGGCTCCTCCGTCCATGGAATTTTCCAGGCAAGAGTACTGGAGTGGGGTGCCACTGATACTCTTTAGTTACTTGTTTATTGTTAGCCTCCCTTCTGCCCAGAACTAAGCTCCATGGGGGCAGGGAGTTTTGTATGTTTTGCTACTGATTTATGTCTAGAACCAAGAATATTTCATGGCGTATAGTATATGCTCAGTAAATACTGGCTTCTTCTCTTTAAAATCCAAAGTGACAGCATGCGCTTATACTCTATCAGTTAGTATTTTATAGTTCACTTAGGAATGTGAATTTTTTGTCTCTTTCACTATGTTTTGAAGATAAATATAAATAATTTCTAGTATCCTCCTATATTTCCTCTCCTTCACTAATGCAATCTTTCATTAAACATTCATTAAATGTATATGGAGCACCAGGTCCTATTCTTTGGCAAAAAATTCAAGAAGTTACAGTTACACATAAACACACACACAGAGGCAAGAAACAAGACTGAAAGGAAGAATAGTAAAAGGAAGACTAGTAAAACAGAGAATCCAGTATTAATATATGGGGACAGAGTGTACAGAGTGATTGTGACAGACTGAGTGGGGAGAAAAAAGAAAAAAGAGACAGAATGGTGTGAGACTAGAGTAGGATGTTGCCAAAGTAATCACCAGATGCTAGTGCTTAATATAAACTGTACCAAAGAAGATATGCAAATATATCCTACACGCATTTAAAAATTCACATTTTAAAAATTATCTGCCAGCTATCCTATGGGAAAAAATTAGATTAAGACTAGCGCCACCTAGTGGATATTTTGGATGTGACCCTAAGTTTTTCTCTGCACAAAACACATAAATGCCCACATATCTCTGGTCTGCGACTCATAATGCGTTAGGGTTGCACATGACTAATTCCACTCATGAAATAATCTTTCTCCAGGACCCTGGGTCTCGCTGTAAGAAGTCGCCACATTTCTAACAAGGACGTTCCTATCTCCCAACTGATGTCCCTCTGCTTCTGAAGAATGTATACAAAATCAAACACTGCAATTCTTCTTTTAAAAAAGTAAGTTATTATTTAAAATGTCCACATCTTTTGACCTAGCATTCTACTTCTGGAACTCTATCCTAAGGGGGAAAAGTCTTAAATGAGAAAATCAATTAGTTATTTACAATGTGGGGCTTCCCTGGTGGCTCAGTTTGGCTCAGTGTGTAAGGAATCCACCTCCAATGCAGGAGACCCAGATTCGATCCCTGGGTTGGGAAGATCCCCTGGAGAAGAGAACGGCAACCCACTCCAGTATTCTTGCCTGGAGAATCCCATGGACAGAGGAGCCAGGCGGGCTACAGTCTATGAGGTTTCAGAGTCAGATACGACTGAGCATCTAAGTACTGACACATTTATAACACAGGGAGAGGAACTGACAAATCCAGCAACAAAGAGATGGTCAAGGAAATTACAGCTGTTATGATGAATACCAAACATTTGTATTCATATTCAAACAAACATTTTAGCAATTTCATATTAATAAACATTAAGGTAAAAAAGCAAAAGGTAAAAACTGTGTACATATGATCTCAAATATGTAAATAATATATGTAGAAAAAAAGACCAGAGGAAAATATTCTAAAATATTAACAGGATTGCTTCTATATGGAAGGATTATGTTTTTTAAAGAAATGCACTATTTCCCAAATTCTCTATGATTCATGTACATTGTTTATATAATAAATGTTATTGAAATCTTTTAAACAACCCATATGTTCTGACTGCTGTGGCTGTTAGTCACTAAGTTGTGTCCAACACTTTTGTGACCATGGACTGTAGCCCTCCAGGCTTCTCTGTCCATGGGATTTTTTGATTAATTGCTTTCAACCTCTGCCTGATTTTATTAATTCCAGAAAAAGATAATAATCAAGTAAGCCAGTCTTTCCACAAGAAGGGGAAGCTAGAAAAGAAAGCAAACATGTTACAGTTTTGTTCCAGGATCTGAATCCTGATAGAGAAATCCCCCAGTTGTTGAGTTATACTGAAATTCCATTAACGTCATCACACTTCTCTCAATAGAATGCCAGAACTTACGGAGGGCTCTGCTGGCAGCAGGGAGTTACAGAGTCTCATAACCACTTGGGTACCCATCTTCAGAATCCCCAGAAGAACCAGATCAGGACCACCTTAAAATAGGAGGGGAAAGATACAGGCAAAAATACAGGTCAGGAAAAAAATTCCAAAAGTTACACCTATTTAGAGGGGTCAGGTTCCTACTGCAGGCTAACCCATTTAAGTCATCTGGAAGTATAAAAAAATAGGACCCCAGTTAGCAGGAAATTCAGGCCCAAGATATTATAATTACAACAGAGCTATCCCAATGGCATTTTAAATACTAATCATTTAGGTTTTAATAGTGAAAAAGCAAAAACAAATGCTTCCCTATCATTAGTCAAGCAAGAATGCGTTTTTCCTCTACCCTAAATGTATCATTCTGTTGACAGAAATAATCAATAAACAGTCTATAATAGGAGTAGAAAAGAATTTTATTTGAGCCAACCTGAGGACTATAACCCAGAGATAGCCTCTCAAATAAATCTAAGCAGCTGCTCTGGAGAAGCATGATTTTCAGCACAGTTTTAAATCTTGTCAGAACAAAGAACATCAAAGAAGTCAGAGGTTCGTTCCTTCAAGTTTTCAAAAAAACAGATCAGCATGTACACAGGAAGTCAGTTTGGCCTTGGCACTTGGGAAGGGAATCTTATCATCAAAGGAGTAACAGCGCTGGTGTCCCAGGAAGAGAGGCATTTAATCTTTATTTTTAACATGCATGTTCTGTATTTCTAGTCAGTGCACCCTTTTCTATAATGATTAAAGCAGATGTAAAATATATGTTTGATAAGCTGCAAGCAGGCTGTTTTAGTTAGCACAAAATTCAAGTTAAATCATCTATAAGTTGGAATGACTTTCTCAAACCTCAATATGTCAAAATTTCCTCCATTAAGTAAAAAACCATAGAAAGGATTCTGAAGACAATGAGGAGAAATAACCAGGAGCTCTGCTTCTGACTCACTTTTCCCTGCATCCTCAAGAATTCAGTTTTAACCTAGAATGGGAGCACTTATATTTCAAGGCAGAAATGTTTATAAAGCACTTTAAGTTTAGAAAGGGCTATTACCTATATCAACTTTATTTGAAATAACCCTTGGAAATAGAGTTCATTTTATTATCCACAGCTAATAACAGGTGAGTGGGTTGTTCTGCCGATCAGTAGCGCAGGCAGGGTTTTAGCCACGTCTTCTGAATCCACTGGCACTAATTCTGTGCCAGAGAACACAGAAGATAATAATGGTGATAATGATGATGGCAGCAGCCAACGTTTGTCCACATACTATGAACTCTTCCGAGTGCTTTAAATTCCAACAAACACTCTAAGAAATTGATCCTATTATTTCTGACTTTTTTTTTTTTCGCTGCCATTCCATTTTTTCAGTACTCTATCCATTTTAAGGAGTCTTTCCTCCCAGGAACAAAGCCAGGGGCCGCGGTATTTGGGGAGAACGGTGTACAGCTTGAGAAAGGGAAGTCTTCAAGCTCTGAAAGTATGACTCAAGGACAGCACTCTTAAGAACCTGCAAAAGCTCTGAGAGGGTTTGGAACCTGAAACTTCCACCTCCTTCCCACCACACCCTCACCCCTCCGTCTGCCCCCAGTTCTGACCTGAGAAGTTTAACCGGTGATGATACTTCCCAGGTACACACCACCTTTCAGCACCTACCTTTTAAATCGTCGATGTGTCTGGTTCCGCATCTCCGTCCCCAGCCTTTCTGAGAACCGCCTCCTCCTGCTGTATTGTCGCCTCTGAGTGCCCGTTGCCATGGTGACGGCAGAGCCCGGCCTGGACCAATCCGCCTCCAGAGGGCGGGAGCCTGCCTTCGTCCTCGCGGGCTCCGCCCCTTATGGCCCTGACCCCGCCCCCTGCTTGTCCAGACCCGCCTCCTAATGGCCCAGAGCGCATTGCCTGCCAGCCTTCACCACGCCTCCTGCCGGCCAGGCCCCGCCTCCTGAGGGCCAGAACTCCGCCCCTTGCCCATCTAGACCTGCCTCTTGCTGGCTCGGACCCCGCCTCCTCATTCCCAGAACCCTGCCCCCTGCCTACTAGACCCACCTCTTACCTACCCAGACCCCGCCCCGGAGCTCCGCCTTTCGCAGCTGGGAAGCAGCCTTAAGCGTGTGCCAA
>SJYV01050959.1:388884-462630 GCA_006410875.1 Neotragus pygmaeus
TTCCGTAGCAGCCGGTAGGGTGTTGGAATGTGGTTGGTCTTCCTTACCGCCCTGAGGCTGAATGGGAGCTCGCAGACCTCCACCCAAGAAAACGCACCAACCAGGTTCCTTATGCGATTTATTGATCCTAACAGCTCCGCACCCCTGAGAGAAAACAGTCCAGCTTAAGGGGAAGTTTCTGGGCCTCGCAGTGCTGTCGACATCAGTGACTTGACGTCCTTGCAATCAATGGTCCGAAAACGCTTGCTTCAGTCCCTGCCCTCACTTGTTTGTGTAGGGTCTGGACCCTTTTGACCCAGCCTCTGAGGAATTTGCCCAACCCAGATCTAGGAGCTGTGTACAGAGCTCTGAATGCTTCCCAGAGCACCTCTTCTTCAGCTTCGGAGCTGAAGGTGTGTGGAAGGGATACCATCAAATGAACTCCAACAAAGTCAGCTCAAGTGCACGTGCTTCAAGGGTAACCCGTTCTTTCTGCACTTTCCCAAAAGGCAGGAGCAAAGATAGGGGTCAAAACCCCACCTTCTTGCACGCTCAACCTAGCACCCTCATTCTGTACAACTCCATCCACCCTCCAGGTAACTCAAATAGGACTCCAAGTTAATGGTGGCAAATAAGAGATAGGCCGAGGCAGAGCACAGGACTGGGAGTTTGCAATTCCGGGGGCTCTGGAGTTCTTTAAGCCTAAAACGTGTCCACTGTTCCTAGGCTGCCACCCAATCCCCCAAAGCCGTAGTGATGAAATGATGCCAACAGATACCTCCCCCATCAGGGCTCACACAAGGGTCCCGTTCTTGCTGTCATAGCGAGGTGTGACCTGGGGGAAGCGAAGGGTCGCATACTCTGTAGCATTTTTTAACTGCAGATGCTTCACCTCCTGGACAGAGCGTGGCTGGGGAAGTCTGTACAGTTGAATGTCTGCATAATACAAGCTGCTCTCCTCCGACCTGAGGCTTTGACGACTCCTCTCCTGAGACACAAGCTGCCTTAACACCTGCTCGTACGTGTGTCCCATTGTGTCGTGGTCCTGAGAGGAACGAACAGCATTAAGGGAGATTCTTGGCTCGGTTGCTCCCTTTCCCCCTGTGTCAGGCTGGACAAGCTGAGTCCTGGGGTGCCAGGTCTGAACGGCCTCCTAGGAGGGACCGAGGCTTGACATTACCTTCGTGTCATTCAGTTGCCGCCACCGCTCATGCTGCGGCGGCTGCTGCCTCAGGGTTCGTCTTGCTTGGCTCCCTGAGAGGAAGAAATCTGACTTTAATCCGCTTTCTCTTCTGTCTCTATTGAAATTGCCCTCTTCAAATCTCTGTTCAGTTATTACGGTAGGCTTCTGACTAATCTCCCTGCCTCTCCTCTCGTCTCTCACTTCCACCATTCCCACATCCAAACTCCTTAACAGAGTGTACAACCTGGCCCTTTTACGGTCTGCCCATAATACCTTCCATCCTAATGTTTCAGTGGCCCCTAACATAATTTTACAATTTTATGTTGGGATTTCCTTGATGTCCAGTGGTTAAACATCCACCTTCCAATGCAGGGAATACAGGTTCAATCTCTAGTCAAGGAACTGAGATCCCCACATGCCAGAGGAGCAGCTAAACACGTGTGCCGTAACAGAGTCCTTGCACCGCAACAAAGACCCAGCACAGCCAAAATAAAGTAAAAACAAAAAACCCCCAAACAATTATCTATTGAGAGCCCATGGTATACCAGGCTCTGTGTCCGCATTCTGGGGATAGAAGGATGAGTTGGCTGTTTTCTCCACTGCAGGGAACTTGCAGTCTACTAGGAGAGACAAAAGTATACAGACTATTACAGTGCAATGTGGTAAGAGCTCAGCTACAGCAAACATTTGATCACTTTTCATAAAGTCACTGTCTTCTCTTTCTTCTTGCTTCTGCATGCTCCCTGCTTCTCTTCCACCTTATAAACTTGCTATTATTCCTTCAACATGGGTGCTTTCCCCTCTTCTGTAACAGCCTGAATGTGGTGCTGTTGGGAGCACTGGTGCATGGCATTTCGATTCTTTGTTTATGTGTATCTCTCTCTCAAACTTGATTTTCAGCTCTTCTAGGGCCAGACCTCTGTGTACCCTTCCCCTCATGCCTCTCTGCCTCCTCCAGATCCTGCAGAGTGCTTCACATACACTATAAGTGTTCTGTAAATTTTTGCTGGGTGAATGAAAGAATGAACAACCAACCTCGCCATCTGAGGTAAGGGAAAGGATGAGGTTCAGAGTTTCAGAGGTGGTCTGGAACACAGTAACCTAAAGATCTCTTTGGTGAACTATCTCCCTTTAGCCTTGTTCCACCTTACACCCTTTCTTAAGACATTGGTTCTATTATCCTCTTTTCTCTAATATGCACTCCCCTCCGTACTCCCCACCCCCAACTCCCATTACCTATTTTCTTCTTCCTCTGTAAAGTTGATGTACAGCTCCTGTGAAAGGAAAAACATCGCCCATGTGTAAGAACCTGGCCTCTGTCTTCCCTCCTGCATCCTTTGCTCTGCAGTCTCCTTAACACTCTGGTGGGATGACTTTCCCTCACCTCCCTCTAACAAAGATTCACCCTGAGCCAGCCCCAAAGCATTTCTCAAGGGTACCACACCTCTCCCAAGGGGTTGGTTCTGGAAGGTGGAGTGGTACAACTGACACAACCAAACCCAAAATATAGCCCCAGGCAAGCAGGCGCTACATGATGTAGTTGGGTTGAGGGCTATTCTGGGATTGTCTAACAGGCTAACCCCAGCAGAGGGTAAGGGAATCCTGCCAAATAAGGGGATATTCCTGGATTCAGAGACTGTCTTGCTTTTCTTTTCGCTTTTTTTTTTTTTTCAGGGTCTCTGTCAACCCAGGATTCTTATCCTGGAAGTCACAGAAGCTGCCACAACCAGGGTTGACTAATTAAGGCTCCACAAAGCCCTTTCCTGACAGGTGACCTCCATCCCTGCTTCTTCGTCCTTGTTTCTAATTAACAGAGAGAGAGACGTTTAACCTTTGACGTCCACAGCCCAGGAAGCTCTGAATTTGGTGAGTGACTCAGCTACACTGCCTGCCCTGCAGGACAGCTCTCTTATACTTATTTCTGAGCCCCTAGGGTCCCTGATGGAGCCAGCATGTCTACGTGATTGTCAACTGTTTGATGGCCAGAGAACAACACTTGTCTGAGGAAATAGGCTGAATACTTCGTGGCTTACTCCGGGTGCTTTTTCTTGCTAGTACATTTCCAGCTCTCACCAGAGCCAACTCTATTTGTCTGACTTCTGTCTCCCCAAGGAAGTTTCCTTCTTTAGCTAATTAAAAAGAAAGGGGGAAGAGGACTTGTAAATCATGCTCATTTTACTACTGTAGAAAACTTAGGATTTTTCCACACATATCTGACAGAGGTTCGTGTTTTGGTTTGATTTTTGGTTTTAATGCAGCTTA
The DNA here is from genome assembly GCA_006410875.1 of Neotragus pygmaeus. Classification (NCBI taxonomy): domain Eukaryota; kingdom Metazoa; phylum Chordata; class Mammalia; order Artiodactyla; family Bovidae; genus Neotragus; species Neotragus pygmaeus. The sequence continues at coordinate 392,309 of SJYV01050959.1, forward strand.
CTGAGTTGAGAGCAATTAGTCTCCATCCAAACTCTACAGGTGGTTCAGAAAAAAAAGCTTTGAAACTATTTCTGGGTCTGTCTACTTCCTCTTCTGCCACTTCAGCTCTTCCTTTCTCTTCCCATTGCATAAGCATAGCCTAATCCTAGCTGCTAAGTGCTTACCCCTGGTCACTACTCTCTTCCTACGTACTTCTACTTAAACTGATAAAGAAAATAATAATTCTAAAATAAGATGCACTTAGATTTAGTGAGCAGAGCCTGTTCCCAAGTTGGATGTTGCACAATGCCTGGACATGAACCCAGATGGAATATTCAGTTAGACTCGTGGGTGATAGGATTTTATTTTTAGCTCAGAATTAAGGAAACCAAATGAGTACTCTCCTATATTGGTAGTAAGAATAAAAATTAGTGCAATTTTTCTAGAATGCACTTGGCCATAAGTATGAGAGGCCTTAAACATAAATGTATGTAACCACTGATGTGGCAGTTCTAACCTATAATCAAACAGGTGCATATATGGATATTTATTATAGCATTATTTATAATTTCAAAAAATAGGAAATAACCTAAATGTCCAACATTGGGAACTAACTAAATAAATGGCATCTCCAATCAGTGGAATATCATACATCAATTTAAGAAAGATGTTGGAAGAACACCTAATAGCATGAAAAATCTTCCTCTTTATTAAGATAATAAGAAGCCAATATGTTTTGGGATAAAAGCTATGCATATAAGAATTTTAAAAGGATTACATGGAAAGACACTGAAATGTTCCTGTCATCTCTGGGTGCTTATATTTATGGTTGTTTCTTACTTTCTGCTCTTTGGTATTTTCCAAATGTTCTACAATGAAAATGTATTACTTTTGTAATCATAGGGCCTTTAAGTTTCTGGAAGTTTGAGAAATAGAGAAGAACAATATTTATCCAATCCTACTAATAGTCAAGAGGAAAAAATATATATCTTGGTTAGGTTATCTGGTGTAGTGTTTCTAGCCAGGCTCTAGATTTAGACTGAGAGTATCAGACTAGCTCTATGATCTTTAGCAAGTTTTCTACTTCATGAGGCTTCCATTTTCATTTTATTAATAAAAAGTTTTTGACTGTCCACATGGCATGCAGGATCTTAGTTCCCTGACCAAAGAACAATCCCATATCCCCTGCAATACAAGCACGGAGTTGTAACCACTGGACTGCTGGGAAAGTCCCTCCATTTTCTTATTAATTAAATGAAGATAATAATAGAAGTTAAACCTCATGAAAGTGAAGTCACTCAGTCATGTCTGATTCTTTGCAACCCCGTGGACTGTACCCCACCAAGCTCCTCCGTTCATGGGATTTTCCAGCCAAGAATACTGGAGTGGGTTGCCATTTCCTTCTCCAGGGGATCTTCCCAACCCAGGGATTGAACCCAGGTCTCCTGCATTGCAGGCAGATGCTTTAACCTCTGAGCCACCAGGGAAGCCCTTAAACCTCATGGCATTACTATAAAAATTAAATTAAAAAATAGATGTAAAGTACTCAGCTAAGTGTCTGGTGTATAATGAGCATTGGTCAAAGCTGACTACTATGACCACCATCATCAGAGGAAGAAATAACCAAACACGAAGGATATGAAAACTTGGGGGAAAAGGGAGTGAAAGACACTTTCCACCCACTCCTCTGGAATTTTTTTATGTTTCTAGATGTCTTATGTCTATAGGATATCTCAGAGTTGTAAAAGTGCTTCATTTGTGTTTTCAATCCTGACAATATTCTGGAAAATTATTTGTTCTTGTTTTATAAATGAGCCAACTAGGGACCTAAAACTTTGGTATCTTACTCAAGAAGGCAGGGACCAAATTTCTTAGTTTTACTTTGCCTTCTGACTCTACCATTATGGCTGGTACCCATAGGTGTTCAATAAAATATCTGTTTAACAAGTGAATGGATACATGAATGAATAGTAGCAACAGGACCTGAATCCAATGTGCTTTTCAATGTACCTCACCTCTCTCTCTAAACATGATACTTTATTCAGAAACAGGACACCCTCAAGACAGATGCGGGCCTGGGAATAGTATAGAAGAAAGCAGTGGACAGGATAAAACCAGGTCTAGTGGGTTATCGTGTAAAAAAGAAATAACAGGCCTTGAATGGTGTTGCTTGTGCTGAGCTCACATCATCAAACCATGGCTTGATACCTAGCCTAACTGGAGTTTCAACCTTCCCCAGGAACATGGTCTTATATGGTCAGTTTGGAATTATCTGGTCAGCACCAGTGAGGCAGTCTGTCACATAGACCTTTTCCATTGCCCAGAGGAAAATGAGGTCATCTGCTCTTCTCTGACCCCTCCCTCTTCTGCCTATGAAAACCTTCCATTTTGTACAGCTTCTCACAGCTCCTTTGTACTCGCTAGATAAGACGCTACCTCATCATGAGCCCTTCGATAAAGTCAATTAAATTTTGAAAATTTACTTGGCTGAATTTTTGCTGTTTAACAACAGTGATGAAAATACTGGAAAAGAAGAATAAAGACAATTCATTTATTTTGAGGCTTTCCCATATTATCTGCTCTTCAAGTCTGTGATCTAAACAACATACGTAGTGTTATCTAGTGTTATCTACATTATATATGAGGGAGAAGAAAAGTCACAGGATTTGCCTGAGGTCACACAGCAAACAAATGTGAAAATTATATTCCAATATTCCTTAGATATTCTCCTTCTCACTTCTACCCTTTAAAATAAATATTTCTCACACAGCAAACAAATGTGAAAGCTATATTCAAACATTCCATGGATATTCTCCTTCTCCTCACTTCTTACTCTTTTAAATATACATTTCTCCAGTTGATTTACTTGATTCTGGCGATGGTATTATGTAGTGGTTAAAAGTATGGGCTTTGAGGGACTTCCCTGGCGGTCCAGTGGTTGACTCCATGCTTCCGATGCAGGGGGCGAGAATGCCATGCTTGGTTGGGAAACTAAGATCCCACATGCTGTATGGTATAGACCAAAAAAAAAAAAAAAAAAGTAGGGGCTTTGAAATCAGACAGGTCTGGGTTGGAATCTTGGTTTATTTGCTTACTAGCCATGTGACCTCAGACAAATTAGTTAACTTCTCTGAGCCTCAGCTTCTTAGCTGTAAAACAGAAGGGGTAAGGCCACACCTCCCTCCAAATTGTTGAGAAAATTAAAGGAGATTATTAAGTGCCTGGAACATAATAAGTTCTCAAATTATTACTATTATCTGGGGGAGAAAGGAAGATAATAAAGGGAACAAGGAGGAAGAGGAAGACAAACAGAAGAAAACATCAATTCACCATTCCATTTCTGTCCTCGTCATTTGGCAGACAGCTGCCTTGGCTGTGTTTTTGAGGTTTCCTGAAAGGAGGGGGCACAGAATGGGGTGCTGCTCCTGGGGGGTCCCAGGTGAAGAAGGTGACAGTAGGGAGTAGGCAGAATGCTACCTGCAGGCCTTCTCTTATCCTTGGGGCCTCTGTGTCCACCAGCAGAGACCTTGCCCTCCGAACTTTCCCCCTACTCACCAGCTTCTCCCGCAGCAGAGCTGGTTTCCCATGGTGCTCTCTCTCTCGGGGAGCCCAGCTCTTTTTCCACAGAAAGAGGCTTGCGCATTTCCTGGTTCCCGGTTCAGCTTTCAGCAGCAGCTACGGAGGAGTCTCTGCCAGTGTCAGATTTCAACCTAACAGGTTGGACTTTGGAAGCCACCTGCTGGAAAGATTCCCAGGTGACTGCTTCCAGCCAGAGGGTAGAGGAACACACATGAGCTCCAGGTGAGAGAGATCTCACCTTTGGGATTTGGAGCTGCTTTGAGAAGAGTGAACTCTGAGCCTCAAGCTTCAGTAAAAAGAAACCTGAGATAGAAAAGGGTCTGGGTTTCCTTAAGAAATGTCTCTCTACTCCACCACACTGTCATTGAAATATATCCTCTATAATAAAAGTCTTACCTATGTGTCCCTAGCACGACTCAGGTTTAATTGTGTTTCATTTTGATGGTCACTGCTATCAGTCTCTTATCCTTGTCCAGAATCTGGGTTTGAAGACTGGACTCTTTTGGAAACTAAAATTTAGGGAAATGTATTCCTTTTGTATTCTCTCTTGCTAGTGGAATGAATGTGGGCAAATCACTTTTTTTCTAGGACCTGTGAAAATGGAGGACTGAACTCATTACTTAATCCCCTTTCTGATTTTATGATTAGAGTGGTCTCAGCACTTCTTAACTATTCACTTCTCCCTTGTCAGTACAGAACTATGGAATCTCCATTTAATCTCAACTCAGCTTCTCCTCCAATGACCGAAGTTAGACTCATTCCACACTCATTGGCAACTAGGATGTAGTTGAGCAAATTCCTTAGTAGAAAATAGGGACTCTAGGAGAATTTGTGGAACCTATACGGCTTGACTCCATGTTCCCACCCCATCTTTAATGTATTGTTTAAACACCCAATTATTTGTGTGTCCCTTAAGGATGTTCAGAATCCAGCACTCAGCCCTGTACTCCACAGAGAGAACACTGGACTCTTCATTCTTCCTCCATTTTCTTTATGAAAAATAGGGATAAAAAGAATGACAGCCTTATAGGATTTTGGTGAAAATTAAGTGAGATAATGTATATAAAACTCTAATCCAGGACCTGACACATGAGATGCTTTCAGTAAGTCCTAGCTATGGTTATTATTACTTTTTGTTCTCAGCTAATTGTTAGATGGTATAGCATCTTCCTTTATTATCTAGTGCTAAACCATTGCACTAGCCTCTTATTTCATGGCCATGCTTCTCCCTGGCAAACCACTCTGTACTCTACTATTAACTGTATTCTTTTCATCCTGTTACCCAAACTTCTTAACCTGGTACTCAAAGCCCTTCATAATCTGGTCCATTTTCAGCTACTTTCTCTAATTTAAAGAAAAACACTTGAGATTTTTTACATGGCCAGAAACTCCAAAGGAACCAGCACTGTGTTGTGGCAGTCAGAAAACCTGATACACTTTAAGCAGCATTAATAGAAGTCTAAAGTGATAAACTGGAGAAGGCAATGGCACCCCACTCCAGTACTCTTGCCTGGAAAATCCCATGGACAGAGGAGCCTGGTGGACTACAGTCCATGGGGTTGCTAAGAGTTGGACACGACTGAGCGACTTCACTTTCACTTTTCAGTTTCATGCATTGGAGAAGGAAATGGCCACCCACTGGTGTTCTTGCCTGGAGAATCCCAGGGATGGGGGAGCCTGGTGGGCTGCCGTCCATGGGATCACACAGAGTTGGACACGACTGAAGCAACTTAGCAGAAGCAGAGTGATAAACAAGGATATTGATTATTCCACTGAAATATGTACCAGTCAGTGTATGATTGGAATAACAGTTTTAGGTTTACATGTTGAATTTAAAGTTACACTGTCAAGAGGTAGTGTATTCAAGAGAAAGTTGTCTGAGTTGTAAGCGGAATGGAAAGTCCCATAAAATATGGTTAAAAGAATTAGGCATGTTTCACTGGGAAAGAAAACCAGTAGGAGGAAATTATTGAAATGCAGATTTTGGTTCAATAGAAGGAAGAATTTATAACAGATGTGTCCAAAAAGAAAATGAAGTGAGCTACTTTATGAAGTTCTAAGTTCTCTGTCACTGAAAATATCCCAGAAGTTGACTAATAATCTTCAAAGTGTTTAGGGATTTGGACAAAATCAGAGGTTGCAATTTTTTTCTGGCTAAGGAAACTTTTCTTTTAAATGAAGCTCAAGTAAAATTATAAAACAGATCAAAGCAAAGCTGTTGTAATGGAAGTCTAAAGAGGATCCTTTTAAAATTATTTTTCTTCTCGACTAGATGTTAAGATGCTTGAGAGTAGACAACAAAGGAGCATAGTTTTAAATTTATATTTACAGCGTATAACCTCCATGCCATATTACTTGGGGGTTAAATAAATATTTGTTGAATGAGTGAACAAAAGAATGTATCGATAGTTATTTCTCTAAGGCATGCTTTAATTTTTAACAGATGGCAATCTTTTAACCAAGAATTGAATTCTTTAAGTGAGGGTTCTTTTCCTGGGAGTCCACAGAGCCTTAACAGGGCATATAAATGGCTCTCAAGAGCTGTGTGAGTCAGATTGTGTACCACATTTCAGAGCATGTGTATTTTTCTGGTAAGAGGATATATTGCTTTTGTAAGATTTTTTCAAAAGGGTCTATAAAAAAGTTAAGAATCAACCAACCACTAATGGGAGAATTTCAGATGTCCAGTACAGCCTAGTAAAAGATGTATTTGGGGTCAAGGAGGTCTTCTGCGCACTCCTCCAATCATATACATTCATGCTCTCTTGATCACAGAAAGAAATTAAGAGGTCAACCCTCCAGGCTTTTTTAAATACACCATACGCCTAGTACTAAGACTCTACTTCCAAAGGAAGTTTCCCTGGCCATCATCACCAAACCAATACCCTTGGACTGGGTGGAGGGATGCAGAGATTCCTCTCTTTGGGATGTATCACGATTAGAAACAAATGCTTTCTCTCCCAGGCAGAGGGTGGGGAAACTTTGTGGTTCAGCGACAATGGCAGAGGCTTCTGTGTCTGTGTTGCTGGCTCTGCATTCTCGATCCCTCAGAATCAGAGGCCAATTTCCGTGGGCAGACCAGGGCTTTAGGCATCTCTGCATCCAAAAGCCATTTTCCCAACCCCTACCCAAAACAGGCCAGACAGTCTGGAGACCCTTGTTTTTGTGTCTCTAATCACCAGCTCAGACAGTGCCCTCTGGGCTGTTTGGATGACATATCCCTTTCCCCTCCCAGGATCACACTCTCTTTTGTTGCACTGTGAGAAAATCCTGGCCAGGAATTTGATGTGGAGCCAGTGTCAGCTTCCGGGTGTGATCTCAGCATCCACGTGTGAATTCAGAGTGCTGTGAAGTTGGGTCCACCTAACTGAGGACCTTTTTGTCTCCTTCCCTGCCCATGCCCTCCTCCAGGCCACAGAATAGGGAGCAGCACAACAAGGCCCTGAGATTTGGGTTTATTCAGCTCCACCCAAAACTAAACGAAAAATACAAACAAAAAAAAATGCTATGACACGTCCCAAGGGACCAAACCATACATTGTGACCATGCACGTTTCCCTTCCCCCAAGGATGCGGCTACCTCCGGGGTGCTGGGCAGCTGCTTCTATCACGGGCCGGGAACTAGAAAGGGGTTCAGTGGGTGCGGGTCTGTGGCGCTCAGGGCTCAACACCGACGGCCTCCTCCTCTTCCTCTGGATCAGGGGGCGCTGGGAGCAGGGAGATGTAGACCTCGTTGACCTCTGTGTCCAAATGTCGGCCGCCCCGAGGCGCCTCCAGGTTGAGGATGCCGTCGTGGGAGAGCGCAGCGCGGACCCGCCAGGGGTCAACGTCGGCGGGCAGGACGTAGGTGCGGCAGAACTCGCGCGACACGAAGCCGTGGCGGTCCAGGCGCTGCGGGTGCCGGGCGGACACCTCCAGGAGGTTGTCCACAGTCCTCACGGTCACCTCATCGGGGGTGAAGTGGCTCACGTCCAGAAACGCCTGGAACTTGCCCTCGCTGAGCCGAAGCTCGGAGGCCCCTGCCCGGCTGCCCTCCCCAGCTGGCGCGGCCCGGGGCCGGACATAGTAGCCGTGGTAGAGGGTAGGGGTCAGGATCTCTTCTGGCAGGAGGCCTGCGGGACAGAGAGAGAGAGAAGGCGAGAGCGCGGGATGGAGGAGGATGAAGTGAGAGACCAAGAGGCCTGCGGGGGCGGCAGCCGAGGAAGGAGAAGCAGGGGAGGGTCCCGCAGGCTGCAGGGAGGCGGCTGCGGAGAGGGGCTGGAGAAAGGGGATACACTGGGGTAGAGGAGAGCAAGGCAAACCCGGTTCGGGTGGGACGAAGAGGGGGGAAAGGACATTATTACAAACAGTAAACAGCCATTAACGAAGTGAACTGATTATGTTGAAACTAAGTGAAAAGTTCTTTATAATTAAAAAACAAGAGTTAAAACAAATAATGACCATAAGCAATTCATTTTATTCATTCAGTCCACAAATATATACAAATATATACCAAATACTTACAATTTCCTAGATACGGTTTTGGCTCATTATATTGTGGTGAAGAAAACAGACATGACCACGGATCTTATAGAGCTAATAGTCTAGTGGAAATAACATATTTTAATGAAAAATTTTAATTGAAATCATGGTAAGTGATATGGGGTAAAAAAGTACATCAAAGTACAGGGTGTTATGGTCATAATGTTATGTAATATCTGTGAGGTAATTTGGGGGATATAATGTAATCTTTGTAAAAGCTGAAAAGGCTAAGAGGTGGGGAAAAATTTCAGTATTGGATCGGTTTTAGTATTTTTTTTTAATAACTAAATATAGGTAATATTAATAAGCTATTTATGTTACTAGTACATAACAATAAGTCCGTGACATTTCATGTGATTTATTCAACCCATATCAACTAAAGAAGGAACTCACAATTTTGAATCACATACCATCTGATGGAAAATTGTAGCACCCCAGGTACCAAAGACAACTGTTTAAGAATGATCTGTCTCGATGAAGTATTAGTAAATTGTAACATGTTTTTGTATGACTCATGAGCTAAGGATGGATTTTACATTTTTACATGGTTGAAAAATAAAGAAAGAGTGAAATAATCTTGTTATATATGAAAATTATTTAATATTTAAATTTCAGTATCTATAAATAAAGGTTAATTGGGACTCAGCCATGCTCTTTCATTATGTATTATCTGAGTAGCTGTGTCAAAGACCTTATGATCTGCAAAGCCTAAAATATTTCTGTCTGATCCTTTATGTAAGAAGTTTGGTGGCCTAGAATATGACAATTTAAATGACCCCCTATTAGCAGCATCACAAGTACTCAAATTTACAGCTTTTCTTAAAAAGCCTTAGAAATCTCTAAGGGTGGCAAGCTGGAGATACAGGAGATCTGGTGGTAGAGATGAAGACTGAAGGCAGTCAGGTAGATAATTCCCCTCTCTTTTGCCAGGGGAGGCCAGTCTTTTTTTTTTCTATCCTGTCCTTCAACTACTTGGATGAGACTCACCCACATTAAGTAATCTGATTACTCAAAATTGACTGATTTAAAAATTAATCTTGGGAGTTCCCTANCAGAAGATGTGTATAAGAGACAGGGTCTACACCACCCAAAATAGTGCGGAGCCCGGGGGGGAGGGGCGGCGAGCGCCCGCGACCAGCGTGTGACCCGCGCCGCCTGGACCCCCGTCCCCTCCCCTGCACACCCTTCAGCTGTCACAAGCCTCCCCCTCCACTGCACCTCCACCTCCCTCCCCCCTCACCCGGACAGCTGGGGGTCGGGGCTGGGGAGCGAGCCGGCGCCGACAGGCTGCTGCCCACGGCCGGGAGAGGCCTCGCTGAGACCCTCACCAACAGTTTGCACGTTTTTCTCCACCTCCTCTTCTCCTCCCCAGTGGCAGACAACCGGCACCCCACTTCATACAGCTCTCCCCTCGGTTTGAGGTTTTGCCAGCCGCGGAAAGTGAACGATGCAAGCAACTTTCTGCCCTTTCTTTGGGGGTGAGGTGACACGAGCCTTCCCCGCCGATTGTCAGGGTCCTCTCTGAACCCAGTACAACCCAGGGCAGCAGGCGGAAACCTGCCACAGCCATGCTGGTGGTCACTGCTCTCCCCCAGGGACCCACAAAGAGTTAATGTCCCTGGGACCCAGCCTAGGAAGATTCCAGTTCCTGCCCAGGCCCAAGATAGCTGCTGGCCCCATTCCCTTGGCATGCAGGGCGGCAGGGGAGGAGGAGGGGCACACTGCCCGCCGCTTGGGATTCCTGACTCAGTCCCAACTCCAGAGGAGGCGGTGGGGGTGGGTGCCATTGGGTGTGGACAGAAAGCTAGTGAAACAAGACCAGGACAGGTCACTGGCCAGCTCAGGCGCGTTTGTATTTCTCTTTTCTTAGCTCAGTGAGTACTGGGTATGTGTCATACTGCCAAATCCCCAATCACAAGTCCTCATGAACGGGCGGTGAGCTGGGATAATAAAACCCCTGACATCACCATTCCAGAAGCTTCACAAGACTGCGTATATAAGGGTCTGGCCGTAGCTGCGGCTGAAGGAGCTGACCAGCCAGCTGACGCCCCACACTCACCTAGCCACCATGGATATCGCCATCCACCACCCCTGGATCCGTCGCCCCTTCTTCCCTTTCCACTCTCCCAGCCGCCTCTTTGACCAGTTTTTTGGCGAGCACCTGTTGGAGTCTGATCTCTTCCCAGCTTCTACTTCCCTGAGCCCCTTCTACCTTCGGCCGCCCTCATTTCTGCGGGCACCCAGCTGGATTGACACTGGCCTCTCAGAGGTAAGTCTCCCCCTTTGCCCGGACAGGAGGGTTCATTCTGGAACCTTCTGGAAGCATCTCCATCCACTGTCCTTTTCTTCCTGGCCTAAATCTATGCCTAAGGGTCCTACGTGTCTTAGGCACTTGTGTGTCCTGCAGTGAAGACAGATGAGGTCCCCAGTTCCTCTCTTCCCCAGTCACCTATTTGTATTTGGTGTGCTCCTCTGTATCCTATTTGCTACATTTTCCATGCACTATGAAGATCATTCTCTACTCCTTATCTTCTGGGTAGGATGTCCCTTTCTGGTTTGGTTCATAACAATCTACAGGGAAAGAGTTGCCTTCAGACTCCTTTGCTCACCTCTTCTAACACCTCACACTACTGACAAATACTGTCATCTCAAGTTTCAGAGCCAGGAAGATAGTCTTGCCTCGTCCTGAGCTTTCCACCCCTGCTGCGTGGAGCCGGAGACAGCAACCACTATCTCCTTCCTTCTTATTCCCCCGTCTATGATTTTCCGGGTTTCTAAGTGTTGTGACGGCACTGGCACTCCTAATGGCATTAGGCACTCCTAATGAGGATAGAATGTAGGTCCACTTTAGGGACCCCCCGCAATTGTCCTAAGACGGTGGGAGAATGGGGTGAATAGATAAGAGTGACAGAAGCTGTCACAGATAACACTCTGGTTTAAAAATATTCATGTGTGAGTAAACAGGAGCTGAGTGAGCAAGGGCTTTGGAAGGACAATGGGAGCTAGCAGAACATTCCAGATTGAGTGGGTGGGAAAGTTGGCAGAGACCTGAGTAAGAAGAAGGGGCCTTTGTCTCACAGACAAACGACAAGGCCAGGCATTGGCTTGGAGAAGCAGCAGAAGGCACGCCGCGACCCATCCTTATGCTTTGTCCCCTAGATGGCCTGTCTCCTTCCCTGTCCCTGTAAATAAAGTTTGGGCCTGATGACCAAGGGGTGTGCCTGGGGTACCACTATGGTGATGCCCTTGAGCCAGAGGGTATGTTTACTCAAAAAGGAATTTTTAGATAAAAAGAGGAGGATAAACTACCTGGACAGAGAGCAAATCTGCAAAATGATGAGATTGTACTAGTATCATTTACATTCCTACCCTTCTTTCTCTTACCCCGTCCCCACCTTGCTATTTCCAGATGCGTCTGGAGAAGGACAGATTCTCTGTCAACCTGGATGTGAAGCACTTCTCTCCAGAGGAACTCAAGGTCAAGGTGCTGGGAGATGTAATTGAGGTGCATGGCAAACATGAAGAGCGCCAGGTATGTAGCTGACTTTCTCTTCTGCTCTTTTTCCAGGGCATGCTATAATGCCAGATACTGCCCTCAGCCCCTGAGGCCTGCAACATTCCAGTCCTAAGCCACTGGGGTCAGGAACAGGGATAAACCTGTTGTTGTTTTGGCCAGATCTTTGTTGCTTATTTTGATTTGATTGCCTCAGGGATAGATGGGATGTTAACTTCCTGTTTAAGCCAGTGGTTCTCAACTTTGCCAAAGTTAAAATTACCAGAGGAATTAAAAAAAAAAAAAAAGTGCTTAGGCATATCCCAAATCATTTAAATCAAGATTTTTAAAAAGCTCCCTAGGGAATTCTAATGCACAGTCAAGGCTGAAGACCACTGATTTAAATAGTGGTTTCAGACCTCTGATTGTTTTACTTAATTGTATTAACTGCATGCACTTGGAAGGCCCTTGAATTTGAGACTTTTCTTTTAGGTATTCCAGAAGTCACTTCTCTTTAGCCCATCTTAATGCTGAACTACTTCGTTCACCTAAATTTCAGAGCTGTACTCAGCTCCTAATACGCTAGACCCATGTGGAAATCAGTTGACAGCCCATCTAAATAAATGCTTGAGGTTCATGAGGTATAAAGATTAGGGATGGAATTCTTCAGGAGAATTCTAAAGAATGAGATAACTTCTCGTTACTTTCTGGGAGAGTTTTTCAGTGAGTTTGCTTCTTACTGATTAGTTATAACACTGTAACTTGTACATCCAATAGTATAGTGCGAGGTCCTCAGGCTGTTTCAGTTTTGCTATGATTTAATTTAGATCAGTCTCCTGGGTGTAGTCTTTATTATTGTTTTTATTATTATCATTATTAGACCTATTGGTCTGGAACATTCCTGAAGCATCAGGACAATTTTGGGGCTTCCTTAAGGGATTCAAGTTTTAAATCGAGATGATATTCCAAATCCTGTAGGCCCAACAAACATTGATCTAAAACCTTTGGGAAATACCGCTGAACATATCCACAGCTCAGGGCTTGGAGAGCTAAGAAGTTTGACTGTTCAGACCTCTCAGATTCTCACTGGTAGGAGTGACCACTTAGGCAATTCCATCATAGACCCAACAGAACAACCATTTCACTTTCTCTCATGTTGCCATGCATTTGGCCACAGCTAAGGGGAAGGAGGATGTCTGAGTTCTAGACAAATGATGCTATTTCCTGTTCTTAACTACCTCTTTCCTTCTTCTCTTGATTTAGGATGAACATGGTTTTATCTCCCGAGAGTTCCATAGGAAATACCGGATCCCAGCTGACGTGGACCCTCTCGCCATTACTTCATCCCTGTCGTCTGATGGGGTCCTCACTGTGAATGGACCAAGGAAACAGGCCTCCGGCCCTGAGCGCACCATTCCCATCACCCGTGAAGAGAAGCCGGCTGTCACTGCAGCCCCCAAGAAGTAGATGCCCTTTCTATAACTGCATTTTTTAAAACAAGAAAAGTTCCCCACCAGTGAATGAAAACCTTGTGACTAGTGCTGAAGCTTATTAATGCTAAGGGCAGGCCCAAATTATTAAGCTAATAAATATCATTCAGCAACAGATACCTGTCTTGCATTTGAATATTTTGTTAATCATCGCATTATGTTTTAGGGGGCTCCAGGGATATTAGAGTCTGAATGACTGTTTCCAACTCTTACTAATGGGATAAATTTAGCAAACCACTTAAAACTTTATGGTCTTTAACTCTTCCATTTATAACATGGGGGTGCTTATTCATACACTCATTGTAAAGAGTAGATTAAGGAGAAAAAGTAGGTAAAGCTCTTGGCAGAGCTCAAAGAAGATCAGTTCCTTTCCTCTCTTCCCTCTTTGATTTTGGCCCTGGGTTCCAACAACACATCTCAATGACGTCTCGATGACAATGCATAAAATGCCTTAGTGCATCTCTGAAATGAATCATGTCACCAGGGAAGAGATGGTATCCTCAACTTTGATATTTTGCCACTGATAAGCATTGCCTTCAGCAGACTTACAAAGGCAATAAATAGGACAGGTGATTATCACCAAACAAGCCTCTCGGGTGTAGTCTTTAAATTAGCTAGTGAACACATACTAAGACTGGGAAAAACACAATTAATTGATCCACAATTTTAAAAGTTAAAGTGTTTTTAAAATACTGAAATACAGTTGATGTACAGGCTTCCCAGGTGGCACTAGTGGTAAAGAACCTGCCTGCCGATGCAGGAGACATAAGAGATGTAGGTTTGATCCCTGGATAGGGAAGATCCCCTGGAGGAGGGCATGTCAACCCACTCCAGTATTCTTGCCTGGAGGATCCCTTGGACGGAGGAGCCTGGCAGGCTACAGTCCCTAGGGTTACAAAGAGTCGGCGATGACTAAAGCGACTTAGCACGTGCATGCACAGTTGATTTACAGTGTTGTGCTTATTTCTGCTCTACAACAAAGTGGCTCAGTTATCCATATATATAAATTTTTTTTTCATATTCTTTTCCATTATGGTTAGTCACAGTATATTGAATATAGTTCTTTGTGCTGTACAGTAGGACCTTGTTGTTTATTCATCCTACATATAATATTTTGCATCTTCTAATCCCAAGCTCCCAATCCTTCCCTCCCCCTTTGCCTATCATCTCGGCAACCTGATTTCTAGGTTTGTTTCATAGGTATGTTCATCTGTGTCATATTTTAGCTTCCACATATAGGTAATGTCATATGGTATTTGTCTTCAGTTTTAAGAATTACAGTAAATAACTGATCAATAAATGATTCTCTTATTTAAACAAAGAGGTGTGTGTGTGTGTGTGTGTGTGTGTGTGTGTGTGTGTGTGTGTTAGTTGCTCAGTCATGTCCTACTCTTTGCCACCTCATGGACTGTAGTTTGCAGGCTCCTCTGTCCATGGAATTCTCCAGGCAAGAATACTGGAGTGGGTTGCCATTCCCTTCTCCAGGGGATCTTTCCCACTTAGGAATCAAGCCTGGAGCTCCCTCACTGCAGGCAGATTCTTTACTTTGTGAGCCACCACGGAAGCCCAAAGAAAGACATACTACTTTACAATAACACCTCTGCTTCACTTTTGTGAGTCTAGACAAATTTCTGATTCAATGAATGAAATTAGCCCTGGTATAAATGCTTAAAAACAACTCATTTTTTCTGCAGTCGCTTGCAGTTGATTTCTGATTTCTCACAAGGATTCTTTTCTTCACAGAGCCTACTGTTTGGGGACTGACCCTGCTGCTAAAATAAGTGAAACAACTGCCAAAGTTTTCAAGATGCAGGAGTGTGGAGCTAGGACAATATATATTGCAAATTTATGCAGGTTCAAAATGTTTCCTCTTAAAAAAACCGCTCTCCATGGGTCTGAAATGCTGTGATCTAGCCAGAAGTCAGATTTCTCTACACTGAAAGCCAATTTTTATGTCTACTATTTTATGTATAGTAGACACTGTTGGTACCTAAGTAGGTTTTGATATCCTCACCAACAATTATCATAACCTATCTGTTTGGTTACAGCCAACCAAGTGGGTGCCTCACTGATTTCTTTATAGGTTTATAGAGCTTAGCAAGGTTAAGAGGGAAGAAAATGCATCTAGAAGGGAGAACAGCATGAAGTGCCTAGGCAGGAGCACTGGAGAGGGAATGTGGCAGATGAAGAAGAGTCAGAGAGTAGAGAAAATATGGCTAGGGAGTTTGAAATTTATTTTGAAGGCTATAAAAGCCAGTGAAAGATTTTAACCAAGTGAGTAGCATGACCAACCCTGCATTTTTAGACTCAATCTGGGAGTGGTATAGTGATTGAAAAATAGGGACTGAAATAGAAAATAGAGAGATCACCAAAAGGGCAAGAGTAAGAAATAATGGGAAAGTGGAATATGGTAAAGGTGACAGAGATGGAAAAAAAAAGAGGGACATGATAGCACAGGGAACTCTGCTCAATGTTATGTGGCAGTTCCCCTCCTGGATGGGAGGGGAGCTTGAGGAAGAATGGTATGGCTGAGTCCTTTTCCTGTCCATGAAACTATCACAACATTGTTAGTTGGCTATATTCCAACATAAAATAAAAGTTAAAAAAGAGGGACATAATCAAGACACAATGTGTGGACAGAATTTACAGGACTTGGTGTCTGTTTGAATGGGAAGGATGAGAAAGAGGGATATAAAATAAATCCTTGCTTTCTGTTTTTAACAACTGTGTGAACTTATTATGCAATATATTAACATTACAAGTAAGAAAAAGTAGTTAAGACACATAAAAGAAAACTATGGAATTCACCAAGATATGAAATATATAAGAAGGAAAAATGTGAGACTGAAGATGATGAATTCAGCCACAGGTTTCAGGAAATTACCTCAACCAGATATGAAAAACCCATAACCAACATCGTACTTAATGGTGAGGATTTAAAGTCTTTCTTCTAAGACTAGGATCAAAACAGGGATATCTACTTTCACCACTTCTTATATATTTTTCCAAGCTCTGCTGCTGCTAAGTCGCTTCAGTCATATCCAACTCTGTGCGACCTCATAGATGGCAGCCCATCAGGCTCCCCCATCCCTGGGATTCTCTAGACAGAACAATTAGGCAAAAAAAAGAAAAGCATCTAAATTGGAAAGAAAAAAGCAGAACTGTCTCTATTTACAAAAGACAAGATCATACATGTAAAAAACCCTAAAGATTTCACCAAAAAAATCATTAGAACTAATAAGTTTAGCAATATTGCAGGATATACAACCAACACATACAAATCAGTTGCATTTCTATACACTAACAATGAATAATAAAAGAGGAAATTAAGAAAACAATTTCATTTACAGTAGCATCAAAAAGAATAAAATACATAAAATAACTTCAACTAAGGAGGCAAAAAACTTGTACATTAAAAGTAAAAGATATTGCTAAAGAAGACAGAAATGGAAAGTCATCTATGTTCATGGATTGGAAGACTTAATACTGTTAAGAAATTAATACTAGTAAGAAACGAATTGCCAGTCTATGTTCGATGCAGGATGCTCGGGGTCGGTGCATGGAGATGATCCGGAGGGATGATGTGGGGTGGGAGGTGGGAGGGGGGTTCATGTTTGGGAGCTCATGTACACTTGTGACAGATTCATGTCAATGTATGCCAAAACCAATACAGTAATGTAAAGTAAAATAAAGTAAAAATAAAAATTAAAAAAAGAAATTAATACTAGCTAAAGTGACCTACAGATTCAAAGCAATTCTTATCAAATTCTAATATATTTTTTGCAGAGGTAGAAAATTCCACCCTAAAATTCACATGAGATCTCAAAGGACCCTGAAATAGACAAAACCATCTTGAAAAAGAGGAACAAACTTGGAAGGTTCACACTTTCTGATTTCAAAGCTTATTACAAAACTATAATAATTTTAAAAATGTGGTATTAGCATAAAGAAAGACATAGACCAAGGAAAAGAATAGAGAGCCCAGAAATAATCCCTCACACATATAGTCAAATGATTATTGACAAACACATCAAGACCATTTAACAGGAAAAGGACAGTCTTTTCAACACATGGTGCTGAGAAAACTGTATATCCACCTGCAAAAAAATGAAATTAGACCCTTACCTTACATAATACACAAAGATTAAATCAAAGAGAATCAAACACCTAATCATAAGAGCTTAGAAGAAAACATAGACAAAGTTTCACAACATTGACTTTAGCAGTGATTTATTGGATATGACACCAAAAGTTTAGGCAATGAAAAAAAAAACAGATAAACTCACCTTCATCAAAATAGAAAACTTTTATATATCAGAGGACACTAACAAGGGAATGAAAGAACCCACAGAGTGACATTTACAAATCACATACTAGTTGATTAGAGATTAACATCCGAAATATATAAAGATATATAAAGAACATCTACAATTCAACAACAAAAGCAAACAACCCAGTTCAAAAATGAGCAAAGCAGTGGTAAAGAATCTGCCTGCCAATGCAGGAAACACAGGTTCAATCTCTTGTCTGGGAAGACCCCTGCATGCTTTGGAACAGCTAAGCCTGTGCACCACAGATATTGAGCCAGTACTCCAGAGCCCGGGAATCGCACTACTGGGCCGTTGTACGGCAACTACTGAAACCCATGTGTCGTAGAGCCTGTGCTCAGCAAAAAGAGAAGCCGCTGCAAGAAGACTGTGCACTGCAACTAGAGAGTAGCCCCCGCTCATTGCAACTAGAGAAAAGCCTGTGCAGCCACAAAGACTCAAGACTCAGCACAGCCCCAAATAAATACAATTATTCAAAAATTGAACAAAGGACTTGAATAAACATTTCTCCACAGACAATATACAAATAACTGAAAAGCACATGAAAAGATGCTCAAGACCACTGGCCATTAGGAAAACACAAATCAAAACCATGAGAGACCATTTTACACCCACTAGGATGGCTATCATAAAACGAAAACAAACAAGCAAAACACCAGAAAACATGTGCTGGTAATGATGTGGGGAAATTGAAACCCTTGTGTATCCATTACGGGTGGAAATGTAAAAAAGTGCAGCCAGTATGGTAAACTGTAGCATTTCCAAACTGTTAAATAGAATTACCATATGATCCAGCAATTCCGCTTATGGGTATATGCCCAAAATAATCAAAAGCAGGGATTCAAACAAGTATCTTTGCACCAATGTTCATAGCTTCCCTGGTGGCTCAGGGATTCTTCTGGTAGAGAATCCAATCCATGCAATGTGGGACACACCTGGGTTCGATCCCTGGGTTGAGAAGATCTCCTGGAGGAGGGCATGGCAACCCACTTTGTCTGGAGAATCACCATGGGCAGACGAGCCTGGCGGGCTGCAGTCCATGGAGTTGCAAAGAATCAGACAATACTAAGCGACTAAGCGCACACACAGTATAGCAGTGTTCATAGCAGGAGCATCCACACTACCCAAAAGACGAAAACAATCCAAGTGTCTACTAACAAGTGAACAGAGAAGTAAAATGTGGCATAATCCAATGGAAGTCTTAGAAAGGACACATGCTGTGACATGGATGAAACCTGAAAACAAACTAAGTGAAATAAACCAGAGACAAAAAGAAAAATATTGTATGATTCCACTTATATGAGGTACCTAGAACAGGCAAATTCATAGAGACAGAAAATAGAATAGAGGTTACCAGGGACAGGAGAAGAGGGAAATGAGGAATTGTTGCTTAATTGATATAGAGTTTCAGTTTGTAATGATGAAAAAGTTCTGGAACTGGTGGTGATGGTTTCACAACACTGTGCGTGTATTTAATGCCACTGAGTTGTATACATAAAAACAGTTAAAATGGCACATTTTATGTTATATTTTATCACAATAAAAATGCACCGGATACTAAGGGAGTAGGATAGACACATAACATATAAACTTAAAACATGTGTCTATAAAATATTCATATTGCAAAATATATACCAATGAATTATTAATATTAGTAAGAGATAATAATTCAAATTCTATAGTTGATCAAACAATAGAATGCAATTCCCATCAACATCCTATCTTTTTGTGGAACTTGGCAAATTGATTCTAAAATTTACATGGAAATGCAAAGGGTCAAAAATAGATAAGACATTTTTGCAGAAAGACAAACTAAAACGATTTGATCTACTGGATGTTAAGACTTATACAATTATCATAATTAAGATAGTGAGGTAATTAAGGCATTATAGCTAAGATGGGATTAAATAAAAAACAACAGTTAGGCTAACAGAATATAATAGAGAGCCCAGAAACAGACCCAAGTGTACACAGATAGCTGATTTATCTTAAAAATGGCTTTGAAGAGCAGTGAAGAAAGTATGGCCTTTTTAATAACTAATATGGGGACAACTGGATAGCCATACAGAAATAAACAAAACTTAGTCACTACCTAACATCATGTACAACATAAATTCCATATTCATACCTGTTTCAAAAAATAATGAAGGTTTGGGAGATAATACATGAGACAGTTCCCACATACTACATTGTCATCTTTAATAGGAGATTTTTTTAAAAAAAGGAAAGTACTGATGTTAAGACTATTGCTTCCCAGTGTTCAACAACCTAAAGTATTCACAATCTTTTTTCAGTTGTAGCCAGTTCCTCACAATGAAAGACCCGTCTTAAACTGGCTGAGTCATCCCAAATTCCTAAAAGTATCCTACCCTAACATCATCTTTCTGAATCATTACCAAGACTGTGTCAAGCTGAGGTTCTTCCTTGTCACAGGTTTAATAAACAACTCAGCTTTGTCCGATCAGCAGTTTTCTTTGGCGATCTTTGTCAGGGAGTCAAAAATTGACAGTCTTTATCTTTTTGAGATGTAAACTGAAATATTTATAGATGAAATTATATAACTTCAGAGAAAATTTAAAAATAGAGAAAGTAAATAGGGATAGATAAAATTGGTCATCGATTGTTGAAGCTGGGTAATAGTACATGCGAGTTCATTTTACTATTCTGTCTAGTTTTTTATGTTTCAAATTTCCATATTAATAAAAATAGTTATATTTCTTCTTCTAGTCCTTAAGAGGGAATATTCATTAGGGTGACAGTAAATATAATTTATCTGACCATGATTATCAGGCTCACATCCAGAAAGCATCTAGCCAAATGTAGCCTAAGTCAGGATGGATTTTGCAGCTCTGCCCTTCGCTCAAGGCAGGGAAGAGCAGAGTGGTTGTAGATTTGAAAGCAATTAACTCCTTTCAATGCTGTCCTACAACATCCATAATGTAGACTAAGAGTAAATATACTTAAATTTGACATTTAAATCTTGGTTTAAAAAAGTGGGGGTAGAGAATATTTGTTGGGCTTTATTCAGCTAAATTCTTAGTTGTGCTTAGAATGAGCTCCCTCCTACATTCTACACCGGAAAAACGAAACTTATTCTTTCTTAGAATCATGGACTCTGAAACCGGCAGTTACTAGGATTCCACACACATACAGAGTGATGATCAGTTTGAGGCTTTGAATAACTACTCATGTAAGTTGACTTTTCTGTGCATTTGTATGGAGGAGGAACCAGCTCAGGTTGATGTCCTGGGAACCAGTGAGGCTCTCGCTTAAACCCTGAGGGAATAGAAAAGAAGAGTCTTAGTAATCTCTTCATTATTTCTGAGTGAATATACAGTGAAACCTGTCAGAGCTGAGAAAAGAGAGAAATTATTCACTCATTTAAGTTTTCTTTGTGTTCCTCCTAAGGATATAAGAATTAAAAAGAATAGGTCACCTACTATGGGTTGAAAGTGGTCTTCTGTTGTTATAGCTTGTATCATATGTTGTTTCAAAGTAGTGTCCAAACTGGAAAGAAAAGGTAGTAGTTTCAAAATACAGGAGTCTATAGCCAAAGCTGAGAAATAAAGGACACAATGGCATAAATAAATTCTAGCAGGCTCTGTAATATTTTAGCTTGGCTAGAGATCTATACATGTCATTAACCTATATCCTACCGAGCTTTATATCCTGTGTATGTTTGTTTAGGAGACTTCAGGGCAAGATGAAGATAAATGACAAATCTAGCTGGCAGGGACCAGAGGAGAAACTAACCTGAATTAGAAGACATTATATAAATATTTCTGTAAACTAATGAAGTCCAAAGAAAAACAAAAGCATGATACTCATCCTTTTATTACCTTGTGGTTGTTTAGTAGCTAAGTTGTGTTTTATAACCCGATGGACTATAGTCCGCCAGGCTCCCCTGTCCATGGGATTTCCCAGGCAAGAATACTGAAGTGGGTTGCCATTTCCTTCTCCAGGGTATCTTCCCGACCCAGGGACTAAGCCCGCATCTCCTGCCTGGCAGGTGGATTCTTTACCACCGAGCCACCTGGGAAGCCTTATAATAACATAATATTCAGCTTGAGAGTAAAGTGGGATAAGTGTTTCACCTGAGGACTGTTGCCCTCTTCCAACCATTCACTGAACAGAAGCCTGAAAGATCTCAGCATTGGAAGTTATCAGATTCCTGTTTCTCAAATGGCCATTGGTATTTCTTTTGCTAACAGAAGAAAACAAAGAAGAGAAAGTTCAATTACCTGGGAAGGCAAGGGTTTTGGCTGCACGATATTCTTTAGGTCATATTTTTCCTGGTTCCAGTTGCCCATCAGGGTACGGTTTGAATAGGCATCTTCATTAGTGTTGCATCTCCATCCATACTGGAAAAACTTGGACATATTATTCCAGTCCGTCCACACTTCAGCATGGCCATCTGCGTTAATGAGGCTGCCATAGTGCGGGTTTGTAAGGAAACAGGCGAGGACCTGTCTCTGGGAAAATGTGGCAATAGAAAAGTTTGTTGCACAAACCAGAGAGCAGAAAATACATCCCTTTCTTGTCCTTGGCCAAGCATAAGGACACCTTCTAAAGATCTAATCTTTCCTCTCAGTTTAATAATTGTCCTGTTTCCTTCCAAGTTCATAAATCCTTTGAACTACCCTCTCAATCAGCAGTAGTAGATGACTAAATAGGGTAAATGCACCCCCTCCCTCAAAAGGCAAGAGAACTTCAGTACCCTAATACTACTGGAGAACTAGAAAATATTCTGTTGATTTTGAGGTGTAAGAATTTAAGGACTAAGTACTGCTATCTTCAAAGAGGAGAGAGAGGAGTGAGGGCTGGGTAACTAGATAGTACAACAGATCAATGATCAACAAATGATGGTTTCCTTCCTTTGGGCCCAGCTCAAATGCCATATCTTAGGATACAGCGTTCCCTTTTCATGATGCCTTACCTCAAGTTAACTTCTCTCAATTGTCTCACACAGAACTTTATTTTCACACTTTTATATATCCATAACTTTATATGTTAGAGTTCTTCAAGGAAGTGTGGAATCTTTTACACTGAAATATGCATCCCTTGAGGACAAGACCTGTCACTTTTTCATTACTGCACCCTCTCCCTCTGTATACCCTCCCAATCAATAGTAATTTGCACATACCAGAAGATCAATGTCTGAATTTCAATTTTTTTGGTAACGAATCAAAAGCCTAACCATTTCTAACTTTGGTTAAAAGTTCAGTCTGGTCCCTTGGCTTAGGAGCAAGACAATACCTTCTCTAAAGATGAATACTTTGACGTTGAGGAGCTTGTGTTTGAAGATTTTAGAGCCGAGCAACAGCAAACCTTACTCTGACGCTCCATATTCTTTAAAACAAGAGATGACACTAAACCTGGCCTTCCCAGTTCTCCAGGCAAAGGAAGAAGTTAGATCACCCAGATCACCTGGTGGTCACGATTTGGTAGCCATCACCCACCCACCTTTCCACAGCTAGAGACAAAGCCAACACTGTAAGTTTAAAGGTAACTGCCCGCACACCATGGGCCTTTGTGAAGACAGATGCATGCACTTATGTCAACAAACAGCATGATGACTAAGAGCAGTTGGTCCCACAAAGTCCTCAGGCCAAGTACTCAGATGACACTGTCCCTGGGGCTGTTAAGGATAGACATCTCCACCCACTTAGTTGTCCAAACTTGAAAACTGGGGCTTATGTTTGATTCTTGATCTCGAAAATTTCAACTCCCTTACATCTATTCAATCACTGCTGCTGCTGCTGCTGTCGCTTCAGTCGTGTCCAACTCTGTGTGACCCCCAAGCTCCCCCGTCCCTGGGATTCTCCAGGCAAGAACACTAGGTCTTGTTGATTTTTGAATTAGTGCACTACGCTCCATCTCCACTACCAAGTTTCAATTCAGATCACTATCACCTCTAGTCTCCATTACTGCAGTAACCTTCTCTGGACTCCTTGCCACCAACCTGTTCTTCTATTCTTTCTCCATAGGAAAGCATTTTTGAAAATGAAAATCTAATTGTGTCACCTTCCTACTTAAAAATCTTTCAGTGGCTGGCCACTGTTTTCAGAATAAGGTTCAGGCTGTAAAAAAAAANCTTCCTCATGACCTTTGCCATGGGCGGAGTTCCTCACTCTGGCTCCTGGCATTTTAGTTACTATAATATGCTGAATCTCAACTCAAAACAAACTTTATGCTTTTTAACTGACCATACAATAGATCATAATAAAAGTCCACTGTTAGTGATTTACTTCCACTGTGTCATATCCAGGGCTAAACACTGGGGGAAAAGACTCTGAGTCTGCAGATATTACTGAGGTGTGAATCTTTCTTTGTGCATTCAAAATTGCATTTAAAATGCATTTTCTGTTAGTTTTCTGTTGCTGCTGCTCTCCATTAACCTGTGTGTGTCATTATGTCACTCTATGTGTGTGTGTGTGTTTTAAGGAAGGTTGTTAACCTCAGTTAACCCATGTCATTATAGACGTATTACTAACCATGGGAATTCCCAGAAATATATGCTGTTTGGCAAGAAGCAGAGAGGACTGTGCCCGAACAGAATATCTAATATGTATCTATGCTTCAGGTTGAATACAAATATGTTAAGACATGTGTAAGATATAATAAGAATTCCCCTTAGGGCTGCTGTCAGGAGAACACCTCATTAACACATAGATATTTATGCTGCCCATGGAGGAGTGTACCTTATTTACCTTAAGCTTGGATATTTACATGTCTTTAGTACCAAGAATAGTCAGATATTTAAATTCTCATGTGAATATTAATAGTTATCTGATGGATTCACTTCACCTACTTCAAAGTAATTAAACAGGATTTTCTGGTAATATTTTAACAATATTGCCCAAATATTTAATAATATTGCCCAAAGAGAAAGTCATCTAAGAGTGATCTTAAAGGTTTGAAAAATATTGGTCACACTTCATATAAATAAAGTTGGTCATAGAGTCTTCACAGAATTACCTGTCTTTTGTATTTCAAAAGACCGTTAGCCAACTCATCTCCTTTCCATTGTGTTATCTAGTCAAATTAATATATAACTATATTCAAACATAAACTCTTGGTTCTCTGTTTCTAATTTTGAGAAGCATCACTTGGTTGATTTTTAAAACAAAGACAAAAAGATACTGAATAAAAAAAGTGTGCTTACAAAATTCTCAGGGAGCTCTGCTTTCATCATTTTTATTCACTTGCTATATAATTCCTATTAACATTTCTCAGGTACTGAGAGATGATGAGAAATATTTTCTTAACATGTATCATTGTTTTCCCAAAGCAGTAAAAAGATTTGGCCCCCTGGTAGAAAGAACTGGAAAAGTTCACCTGATTTTATGTCACAACAACGATCTAGATTTATTCATCAGCAAATACCTCAGTGTATGTAAATGTGCTAGGTACACAGTAGGTGCTCAATAAGAACTTGTTGAATGAATCACATGTGGCAGAAGGATTAGATCCATTTTGTGCAATCCTAAGGAAATATAACCAGCATAATAGATATAAAGTTTAGGGATGCATTTCTAAAAATCACCATCAGTTTATTCAAAGGTGAAAGAAATTTCCTCAGAAAACTAGGAAGGAAGTGTTTCAAGAATATGCTGGTCAATTTTACAGTATAGTAATGATATAATACAGGACATTGTAGCATTATTGACTGAGTGGATTCATTATAAGTTATGCCCAACTATGAATTCCAAGCTTTCATATGGATTCCTGGGGAAAATCAAGAAAGGCATCTTCATATCCCTACTCCCAGACTTAAAAATATATTTGTATCTGCAACAAGTCTCAGGAAGCAGGTCCATCTATTAAAGATGACTTATCTAGATCCCAGACTTTCCTTCCTTTTCTGAGGCCCTGGGACGGGGGGGAATACATGGTTCATGTTTATATCTACTGTTCACATTGCTGGTTCCTTTCTTACAGATCGAAGCCTGCCCAGGATTTTCATACATTGGAAAGACGGTAGAGAGGGACACTTTAAAAGTGATAAGGTGTCCTCTAGGTTTATGGCAGGCAAAGGCTGTACACTTAGATGTTAGAGATGAGAAGGGGCTGTGTGACAGATCAGGCTGCCAAGGACTCCATCATATGGGACCTTTAGGGTTACATTAAAAAATTTGTGTATCATCATGAAAGTCAGAAATTAGTTCATACACCTGTGTCTCAGTGGGGAAATTATGTACTGGTAGAGTTCTATACCATTATATCTACTACTGTGGGCAGGAATCCCTTACAAGAAGTGGAGTAGCCATCATGGTNTCCTTTAGGATGGATTGGTTGTATCTCCTTGCAGTCCAAGGGACTCTCAAGAGTCTTCTCCAACACCACATTTCAAAAACATCAATTATTCTTTGCTCAGCTTTCTGTCTAGATGTTCGCCCAATTGGATGAAATTACATTGAAACTGAACTTGGAAGGGCGCTGGAACTTCCCTGGTAGTCTAATGGTTGAGAGTCCACCTTCCAGTGCAGGGGTTGTGGGTGTGGGTTCAATCCCAGGTTGAGGAACTAAGATCCCACATGCTTTGGGGCCAATAATCCTGAGCTGCAACTACCAAGCCTGTGCGCTTGCCAGCCCGTGTTCTGCAACAAGAGAAGCCTGTGTGCCACAACAAGGACCCAATGCAGCAAAAACGAAACTTGGAAGGGCCCCAAGCTAGTCTACAGTCCTTCCTTCTTATATAAAAATGTGAGGATAAGCTCCGGGTCGCTGCTGGCAGAGCTGGTTCTAGAATCCAGAATCCTGATTTCAAGTCCAATATTCCCAGGCTCCTTTATTCGGTGCTCAAGGGTCAACAGTACTGAATAAATAGGAAAATGTTGGAGGAAAAACTCCTTAGTTTGCAAGACACAGGAGTCTCTAACTGAGTTAAGTGGTGCCATCTCAGTTTCACCCACCAGGCCCACAGCATAAACTGACTTTCTCTGGAGTCATTTCTCCTAAGATGAGTGTGACTGTCTCTCCTACTTGTCTTCACCGTCTGTCATGGTTCTGGCTCCTCTACAGATTTCCTGCCGTTTTGAGTGCCTACCTTCAAAAGAAGGGCCACTTCTCACATTTTCTAGTGGAAACGTTTTGTTCATTTGTTTTTAATCTCCTCTTGCAGGATTTGGCCCAAATATAGTCCCAATATAAGGCTCTGGTGCTTTCTGTGTGTGGACAAGGGCTAGGAAATTCCTTGGGGGAAAAAGTAAAATTGGATTCTTTTCCTTGGAAACAGAGTAACTGTTCTTTTTTGAAAGACCAGTTGAACAGGAGCTCTCAAGAGGCATCCTTGAGTGTAAATCTGCAAGCAGCTATTTCTCACTGTTCTTAGTGGAAGTGACCCCCCTCCCACCACAATTTAGAGGGAACTGGCTAAAGGGTCTGAGAACCTGGTGTTCACTTCTCTCTCCCATTTATTTCTTTTTCTTAAAGATTTTTTTTTTTTTTTGATGTGGACCATTTTTAAAGTCTTTATTGAATTTGTTGCAATATTGCATCTGTTTTATGTTTTGTTTTTTTTGGCTGCTCCACAGCATGTGGGATTAAACACTTACCCCCTGCACTGGAAGATGAAGTCTTAACTGCAGGATCACTAGGGAAGTCCCTATTCCCATTAATCATTTACCTGAGTCAGCTGTTTCCCCTTAGAGCACCCCTCCTTATACTCCGCCACCTCCTAGCTTTGGGCTAAGAGTTATTATCAACCTACTGGTTTTCTTGAGGAAGTAAAGGCAATGGAAAAGAAGAGCGAATGCTTAGGACTTGATCCCAAGTTCCAACCCTGGTGTGCAATCTGTCCCTTCACCTCTATGGGCCTCAGTTTCCTTATCTGCAAAATGGGACTGATAGCCCTTCCCCAGGAGGGTAGTTGTGAGGACTGATGAAAATGTCTATAAAGCCCCAGCCAAGTACTTGGCCATGGAGTCAGCTAAGGACTCCAATTATGGACCTAAGGACCTAAATGTGGTTTATTAATTGTTAATAAACCATATTTTTCCCCCCAGGTAAAATCATTAGTTTCACTTGCCTTGATCTTGCTTGCTTGTCCAAACCAGTTATGATTGATACTCACCATTTTCATGGAAATGAGTGCAATAAAGGGTTTGCTGCTTTAATTTCTGTTGTCACTAACAGCACCATTGTGGTGCTTATTGATGGAAAGTCTCTTTTAAAGATAGATTCTTGCATGATAAGTAGTTACATGTAACCGAAGGCATATGAAGAATGTAGCCCAGATAGCTTTCTATATTTTCCCTGTTTTGTGTTAGAAAAATATGAATTAATCTGTCAAAATAAAAAGATAAAGTGTTTAACCAGTGAAGGCTACTTGGACTACTTGAGTCTCGCTTCTGCAGCTTTTCAGGGTATCCTTGGCAACTGGTTAGGCGAGAGCTGAGCTTCCCGGAGGAAGCTCTCGGATGGAGGACACACAAAGGTCATATTTCCAAAGCTCTTTGTGTCTGTCAGCTAGTGTCTGTAGGCAATATGTGCTTTTTAGAGAGCCTGTTGAATTACAAGCAAGATGTGGGTGGCCAGATTCTTTCCCTTGAATAGAAATATACTTTTCTACACTCATGTCTGATTTTCGTTTAATAGCTCTCTGGTTAAGAGGTCTCACGTAACAATATCTTAACCCTGGCTTAAGAGCAACCTGAAGGGCTACTCTTTTCTTTGTATCTTTTCACTGAAATCCATTGCTTTTCTATTCATAGACTCTTCCTGAAAGCCTTGAGTGGGCCATTTGTAGCATCAAATCCAACAACTGGATTCTCTTCACTCTTTTTGCAGCATTGAGTATTTGCTGGAAACTGTTATAGTACAAACTAGTCATACCTAAGAGCATATCCCAAGGAGATAATTAGGAACACCTAAAAAGCTGAAGAATTCATACCAGCTTCACTCACAGCAGGAAAACACTGGAAACCTGAGCCATCCAGCAGTGATGATGTGGTTGAGGGGTTAGAACCCACCATGAGAAAGGGCTGCCTTCATGGGAAGGTTTTAACATGCCATCTGCATGGGAAAATGCTTATGAGTTAACGTTAATGTAGGACATAAAATTGTTTGTTGAGCCTGATCTTGACATAAATCTGGGAAGACAGATGAAGACCAAAAGGAAATAATCCAAGAGGATAATTGTATCAAAGTTGTTCCTTGGAAGAGGGACTATAAGAGACTTTTATTTTATTCTTTATATTTTCTATTTTTTCACAGTACACATTAATAACTGTGATTTAGGTAAAAGTGTCATTTAACAGAAGTAAAGGCAAAATCTCATAGGTCCAGGGAGGTGATTGTAGAACTTTTAGATCATAAAATAGTAGGATGTGGCAGTGCTGGATATTAATGTTTAGCACTGCTGCTGCTGCTGCGTCGCTTCAGTCATGTGCGACTCTGTGCGACCCCATAGACGGCGGCCCACCAGGCTCCCCCATCCCTGGGATTCTCCAGGCAAGAACACTGGAGTGGGTTGCCATGTCCTTCCCCAATGCATGAAAGTGAAAAGTGAAAGTGAAGTTGCTCAGTCGTGTCCGACCCTTAGCGACCCTGTGGACTNAGAGTCTCAAGAGATGAGGGTTCGATCCCTGGGTGGGGAAGATCCCCTGGAGAAGGGCATGACACCCCACTCCAGTATCCTTGCCTGGAGAATCACATGGACAGAGGACCGTGGCCGGCTACAGTCCATAGGGTCTCAAAGAGTCTGACTGGACCAAAGCGACTTAGCACACACGCACTTCATCTTCCCATAGACATTTACAGACATCCTGCTGTGTGCCTGGACTTGGGCTGTTTCGCACCTCGTGTTGGGGAGGGTTTTTCTCTTGTTCCATGGCTTTATCACATCCTCCTGTCTATATTTCATGCCAGGTAACGAGGTACGCTTCGGTGTGGACTGCACCCACCTGGCAGATGCCTTTGAACCGCAAGACAGAGAATTTGATCGAATTTATTTTAACTTTCCGCACTGTGGGCGCAAAGCTGGAGTAGCTAAAAACAGGGAACTGCTTGCCAAGTTTTTCCGGAGGTGAGGAGAGCTGAGCACTCACAAGTGAAATGTTTAAGATGTACATTGCCACTCAGACACGTTAGTTTGGGAAATAGGACATACAAGAGAACGTGTTGCTCCAAAGGAACACAGTCTAGATGGAGAGGCAGACATTTAACCCTAAATGCTAAGTACAAGTGCAAACATGTACTGTTGGGCCAGAAAAGGGAGGATCACCTATTTTTGATAATGCAAAATGATAGTAGCCAGTATAAACTAATTTAGGAGCCAAAGTATCTGCATTCAAATCCCCACCCCCCACTTAATAGCTTTGTGGTTTTTGTGATCGTTTATTTGATCCTTATTTGCTTTTGCTTCCTCATCCATAAACTGAAGATATTAACATAACTACCTCATAAAATTATTGTGAACTTAAAAGTGCTTTATACCATTATACCAAAACATGAAACATAGTTATCATGAAACTGCACAGAGGCAGTATTTTAAGTTAGTACTTGAAGTACAAGTAAAATTTTAACAAGCAGGAGGGGAGTGAAAAGAACAGCTTGATCACTGAATCACATATAGTAATTTTATAGACATTGACTTTTCAATGAAATATAGGTGAACAATAGAAATGTGAAGCTGGATAACTTTCTGGTCGGCCACTAATATTAGTTATGAGTTGAGCATTGCATTTAAATTCTTACTTACTTCCAGCTCCTTTTTTTGCATGTTTGAGTCTTAATAGATCTTTGCAAATAGATATGATTGGATTTTAATTATCTCACAGACAAACCATGTATATACAGCTAACTCCTACTTGTTTCTGGTAAATGATTGGTGTTT
Organism: Neotragus pygmaeus; assembly: GCA_006410875.1. Lineage (NCBI taxonomy): Eukaryota > Metazoa > Chordata > Mammalia > Artiodactyla > Bovidae > Neotragus > Neotragus pygmaeus. The sequence goes on from SJYV01050959.1 coordinate 422,536, forward strand.
CCTTGTCCCCGTTAGCTGTGCAGATGTTCTTGCTGAGGACGGAGAAGTCCATGTGGCATTGTGTAGAGGACAAGGTGGGACTCCTGCTGATAAGCCAATGAGAGAATGGCACAACAGTTGGCAAGTGGTTGCTATGGCCGCTCTGGGGGGATTCATTTTAAGTGATGTGCATCCCTTCAATTGTGAGGCTGTGCCAGGGTACAGGTGCACTGGATATAGGTAGGTAATAACAGATCTCAGCTTTTTCCATCTCTCTCACTAATGATAAAAAACCCCACTGACACTTTTTCTTGCTAATTTCTTGATTCAGCCTTTAAGAATAATTGCATTCTTTAATAGTGACAGACTTAATAACTGCTATTTTGCCAGGAGTCAAGATAAGTCCTTTCATACTGAAGGTGCCTTGAACCATATCTTTACTCGGAGCTTACCCTTTGAAAGTTTGCAACCAAGAATCTCCAGGATCAAACTGGGTGACCAGTGGTTTTCTTTTCTGGAACCAGAAGTACTTGTAGGAAAACTGAACAGGTAACCTGATTTTACCAGAAACTTCTGTCTCTAGTTGTATCCCGATTGACTTAATAATCAGGCAGTCATACATTGAATGGATGCTACATTAATTGTTAATGATGTTGTGCTGTGAATACTTATAAGTCTGGCCCACACAGTCACTTTATAATTAAAAATTTTCATATTATCTGCAAATATCTTATGATATCACTTATATGTGAAATCTGAAAAAAGGGGGGTACAAAACAGAAATAGTTACAGATGTAGAAGACAAACTTATGGTTACAAAGGGTCGAGGGGTATAAACTTGGAGATTGGGACTGACTTACACATATTTCTCTATATAAAATAGATAACTAATAAGGGCCTATTATATAGCGCAAGGAACTCTATTCAGTACTCTGTAATGGCCTATATAGAAAAAGAATCTACAAAAAGAGTAGATATATGGGACTTCCCAGGTGGTGTTAGTGGTAAAGAATCCATCTGCTAATGCAGGAGATGCAAGAATCATGATTTTGATCCCTGGGTTGGAAAGATCCTCTGGAGTAGGAAATGGCAACTCATTCCAGTACTCTTGCCTGGAAAATCCCATGGATAGAGGAGCCTGGTGGGCTACAGTCCATGGGGCCACAAAGAGTCAAGACACCACTGAGCACAGCAGAGCATATGTATATGTATAACTGATTTGTACATGTAAAACTAAAAGCAATATTTTAAATCAACTATACTCCAGTAAATTTTTTAAAAAAATTATCATATTTTTGGGTATATTATAGGCTGTCAGAATTCTGAAACACATGCTGTCTCTCTTTATAGTAGATGATTTCTTTGTTTCCTTTCTGGATCAACTTAAGGATAATCCTTTTTATTCAGCTATTCTTTTTAATTCTAGCTGCATTATCACTATTTATAATTTTAAGTTTTTAAAGTTATTTTTGTGTGTATTTAAACAGGGGCTTCCTCGAAGCACCTTCATGTCATCCTATCAAGACCATAAATGAGAAACTCACTGCTGAATTGGGGAAAGCTTTCCCTCTAAAAAGGCTGAAGTGTTCTTCCCCGTGGCTGCCGCAAGGAGATGTCAGTGTTCTCACATCCCACAACCCTGACATCCTATCAACTGCCTTTTGGGTTAGTCTCCATGAAGATAACTCAGATTTTGAGTCCCTGACTAGTGGGACGACACAAGACATGGGGGACTTTCTGGTGTCATTTTCAGAACTCAGCCTTCCCAAGAGCCCTGGAAGAGACAGTAAGGAAGAAGCTCATAAAGGAACGTATGGCCAGGCCAAGGCCTGCCTCAGACCTTCTCTTCTGGTTCACAGCCAGGCTGTAATCCAAGCACCGGACTTTCTCCCTGGTTCTCTGCACATCCTCAGTGGACCTGTCTTTCAGAGGTGCTGCATCTCCCCTTTCACAATGCCAGCATTTCACGAGACTCTGTATATCCTTGGATTTGATAAAAATCTGAAGGATAGCTGTCTTCAGTCACTACTGGATCATCTGAAGGGCATTCTAGACAACCTTCTGACCCAGACATGGCTGGAGGGCTCTGAGCGGAACAGTTCAGTGGAATTTGTCTTTCAACCAACTGGGGAAAGATATATGATTACTGTGAAGTCTCAAAATTTTGGCCCAGATTGTGTCAAGGACCTGATTATTGGGTCTGTTACCACATCTACTACAAGTGTGATATCCAAAGACCAGTGTTTTGTGTATGTGTCTATGAACTTGGACCTCTTAGCCATGCTTGTCTGGGGTATTTCTGATTGGAGGATGCTGTGGACCTATGATGGTCGTTTCCTGAAGAATTTTGCCCCTGGAAAAATAGAACCCTTTAAAAGCTATTCCCTATATCCTCCGTACTATGTGCATGATATTAGTTTTTGGTTAGATGAAAAGAAAAGATTTGATGAAGTCGAGTTTCACACTCTGGCCCGAGCAGTGTCCCAGGACACCGTTATATCCATACAATTCCTTAGTCGTTTTCAGCATCCAAAGACCGAACAGGTCAGCCTCTGCTATAGACTGACCTACCAGACCTGTGACAAGGCTCTGACCCAGCAACAGGTAGCGTCAATGCAGTCTCAGCTTAGGAAAGAGATTCAACAACGACTCCATGTGACACCTCGGTAGTTTAGTAAACTCATCTCTCCACAGTGATCTTTGTGTGTATGGGTGGAAAAACACCAATTTGTAAACACTAGTTCTTTCTGGGCTTTTTGTTTGTCTTGTAAAAATCTTCTACTTTGTAAAAGATTGGTTAATTGAGGGGCTTCCCTGGTGGTCCAGTGGTTAAGAATCCACCTCACAGTGCAGGGGACAAGAGTTTGATCCCTGGTCGGAGAACTAAGTCCCACATGACTCAGAGCAACAAAGCCCTCACGCTGCAGCTACTGAGCTCTCACTCCAGAGCCTGTGTGCCACAACTAGAGAGTCTGAGCACTACAAGGAAAGATCCCTCGTGACACAGTGAAGATCCTGAGTGCTGCAACTAAGACCTGATGCAGCCAAATAAAATTTTAAAAATTTAAAGATTGGTTGCTTGGCTCAAAAGATACCTATGGCTCAGTCACTGAGACTGTAATGTGATTGGTGATCTTCGGAGGTGTGCAATATTTTGATCATGAGTAATGACAGGGAAACAAACAGCATCTTAAACGCTAGATGCTATCATTCTGAAGAGGCAGTAAAACTTGAGTGTCTCCACAAATATATTTATAAATAAATTTTATGCAATGTCAATTCCTCTTCCTTAACTCTACTATATCATCGCTAAAGCAATTGAAAGTGGTTTTTAAAATAGACCATTTATTAGCTTGGTTAAGTTGCAAGTGCTTCATATTATCTTTGGCACCATGATCATGTTTATTGTCCGGTTGACTGCTGTTCAAGTCATGGAATCGAATAGGTGTCAGATTTAGAGTTCACATTTGGGTCTGTCTGACTCTAAAGCCCATGTTCTTTCTGCCACTTTCTGTTACTTTTCTTTCCTTGGATTTCAACAATAATCTCTCAACTGTGATTAACTCTAAACTTTGCTCCCCTCGATTTTGGGGCTTTCTGTTGTATCTCTAAAGAACATTGGGAGATTGGCCCAGCCCAGGACTCTGCAGAATGGGGTACCCTAATGTGAATTAATGTATGTTCCTATTAATATGTAGGCTCTGCTGATTAGAATTATAGTGTAAACTCTGTGAAGGAAATAACTGTCTTGTTCTTTTTTTAAGTTTCTGTTTTTATTTTTTGTAACAAGTATAATTGATTTCAAATGTCATCTATTCTTGTATTTGGACAAGAGCTTGTGGAAAGGCAAGAACTGAAAGAAACAAATTAGTTTATTATAATGCAAACAAAATATGATGGTGACCTGGGTGGTAAAAAGCAGTTGGACTGGGAAACAATTCAAAGGACTTACTGATAAATATATGTGCACACACAAATATTTTGGAGTTAGAGAAATAAAGGATTGGGAATCCCTTAGTTTTTTGATACAAGCAACTAGGAGAATATAAGTATTTTTAATTGGAGTGGGAAAACTGGCATGGGAGTAAGTTTAGGTAGTGAGTCAAGGGATCTCTTAAGGACACATNACACAAATATTTTGGAGTTAGAGAAATAAAGGATTGGGAATCCCTTAGTTTTTTGATACAAGCAACTAGGAGAATATAAGTATTTTTAATTGGAGTGGGAAAACTGGCATGGGAGTAAGTTTAGGTAGTGAGTCAAGGGATCTCTTAAGGACACATGTATTGCTTGGCTCTCCACATAGACTTTAAGCTAATTGAGGGCAGAGGTGGCTCAGTGGTAAAGAATCCATCTGCCAGTGCAGGATATGACAGAGACTTGGGCTTGGTCCCTGGGTTGGGAAGATCCCCTGGAGGAGTAAGTGGCAATCCACTCCAGTATTCTTGCCTGGGAAATCCCAAGGACAGAGAAGCCTGGTGGACTACAGTTCATGGGGTCACAAAAGGGTTGGATATAACTTATTGACTGAGCATGCAAAGAAAGGCGATATGACTTAACAGTTTTCTTCCAACCCCAATAGTGCTTAAAGTGAAGTCGCTCAGTCCTGTCCAACTCTTTGAGACCCTATGGACTGTATCCTACCAGGCTCCTCTGTCCATTGGATTTTCCAGGCAATAGTACTGGAGTGGATTGCCATCTCCTTCTCCAGGGGATCTTCCCGACCCAGGGATTGAACCCAGGTCTCCTGCATTGTAGACAGACGCCTTACCGTCTGAGCCACCAGGGAAGTTTTATTATGCATGAAACCAAGCACGACCCTGCAGGGTCTTCAGGGGGTGAGATCCCTCCACCTCTTCCATGCCTGCTGCCTCTTGTTTGGAGAAAAGCATTAGCCTCCTAGGCCTTCCCTGAGTTCCAAAGGTTTATTTTTTGGTTTGTTTGGTCTGCACAGCAGGTGGGTTCTTAATTCTTGAGACCAAGGGTAGAAGTCACACCCCTTGCAGTTGAAGTGCAGAGTCTTCACCACTGGGCCGCCAGGGACGTCCATCAAAGAGCAAATTTGATGGAATGAGAAATGAGAATATCCAGAAACAAATCAGTCATGCGAGATAATAATAGTTTAGCTTTCAAAAAAAAAAAAGTACCTCTAGTTCCACCTCAAGAGCTATAGATACTATTTTGAGTCATATCCTTGTGCGTTTTATTGATTCTAAACCCCTACCAGGTGGAAGAAGTTAATTGTGTGTTGATCACCAGGACATAGAACCCAGGAGGTTTTTGAGGCTGACTCCTGAAATACCACCCTGTTAACGTCATCACCAACCAATCAAGGATGTCCATGAGCTGATCGTGAACATCTCAACTGTTTCTCTCACCTTGCCTTTAAAACACCTCCCCTGAAAGGCTTGGGGTAGTTTAAGGTCTTTTGAGCATGAGCTGTCCATTTTCCTCAGAATAAGCACTATACTTTGTTTCAACAAAGCCCAATGTTGATACATTGACTTTTCTGTGGAGGTAGGCAGACCCACATTTGGTTTGGCACCACTTGGATGATGAATCAGTTGAGCTGGGTCTTAAAACAAGGACAGGGATGTGATGGGATGTTTGTTAGGCAAGGAGGGCATGCATTCCAGGCAGAGGGCATACATAAGCAGAGGTATAGATAAGGAAGTATCTGGGGTCCTTCACAGGCTAGTTAGTTGAAACATGAAGTGTGTATAGGAAAGTAGTGGGAGATGAGATTAGAAAAGTAGATTGTACTTGGAGTTAGTTCATGAAAGCCCACAAATGCTGGAATAAGAAGTGTGTCTTTTATTTTGTAGGCAATTGGGAAAATCCGGTAATCTTTGATTAAGGAAGTGACACAGAGAAGTATGTTAGAAAGTTAATTGGACAGTGTTGCACAGGATCAATTTGAGATTGGTGATCCCTGTAAGGACCCTATTGTAGTAGTCTTGGGTAGAGTCAGGGAGGGGCCTGACTAGAGTGAAATGAAAAAGAAGTGGATGTATGAGATGGATTAGGATGTCTGAATTTGGTAACTAATAATGTCATGTGGGAATTGAGCAATAGGATCAGTCTCCATTGTTAATACTCGAAAATTTTTAGTATGACCTCTTAACTAGGGATCCTGTCAAGTTTCTCAGTCCCTCTATAACCTTGTTTTAGTTACTGGTATAGAGCTCCATGGGGCAGGACAGAGTTCTGCCACTGGGGGAGCAGGCAGAGTGTCAGGAACAGATGCATGACCCCTGAGTCACCGGTGTGGTATCATCAAGGTGCCTGTGGAGGAGTGTATGAAATTAAGAGCTTTTTCCTGGTCTCCTGGTTGGAAGAACACAGGCTTTGTAGTAAGACCTGGAGTGGAATATGGCTCTACCACTTCTTTAGCTATGCAACCTTGGGCCTCAGTTTCCTTTTTGGTAAAATAAAGTGGTTGTATTAAATTTTAAAAGGATGATTACCATAATGATGTGTGAAAGTGAAGTCGCTCAGACCTCATGGACTGCCTACCAGGCTCCTCCGTCCATGGGATTCTCCAGGCAAGAATGTTGGAGTGGGTTGCCATTTCCTTCTCCAGGTTGGAGTGGGTTGCCATCTCCTTCTCCAGGGGATCTTCCTGATCCAGGGATGAAACTTGGTTCTCCCGCATTGCAAGCAGACGCTTTAACCTCTGAGCCACCAGGGAAGCCAATGTTGTAGTAGCAATGGCAATGACTGACATCTTGTTGAATTTGCTGCACAGAATTTCTTTAGCCTTTCACTTTTTTTCTAATTCTGTATTCTGCTATTAGCGCTTTGTCTCTCTGAAGCAGTTAATTCGCTATAGGCTGTCCCTATTACTTTCCAAAATACAGAGGACAAGGTGTCAATCTTAAAAGAACTTTCTCTTTCATAGATGGCTGTGCTATGATTTTTAACTAAGTACCTAAGTATTCCACGTGGAGTTGCTTTAATCACTTTCTATTTGTGCTTTCTTTTAAACGGATGCTGAAGGACAGTATTTGTAGGAGAGTGAAGAATGCTAAGAAGTGAAGGAAGAGAGAATTAGGGAGAGGGAGGCATGCCCAAAGTTACAAGTTATGTGGAAGGGATAACTATAGCATCTCTTAACTCGGATTTGCCCCAGTTGGCCCAAGAACGCAGCAGGTTAGTCGTTACTGCGCATGTCAAGGTCTTTTGTCCCTCGGCGGACACCGTTGCCAGCCCCGGCAATGTCCCCGCGCTCGTCGCTTTCGTAGGGTGCGGAGTTCTACCTTTTTTTCCCACGCTTGCCATGGCGAGCCGAGGGGCCCGGCAGCGCCTGAAGGGAAGCGGGGGCAGCGGCGGGGACACGGCCTCGGCCGCCGACAAGCTGCGGGAGCTGCTGTGCAGCCGGGAGACGAGCAGCGCGGAGCCGCGGCCCGAGTAGGTGTGCGGGCGCGGCGGGGGCGTGGCCGGGCGGCGCGGGGCTGCCGCGGGCAGGGTCTCGCCCGCGCGGTGCGGCAGGGTCCGCAGTCGCTTCACCCCGCGCCTCCTGCGGGCCGGGTGCACGCTGGGGCTCAGAAGAGACCCCTCGCCAGGGCTTAGATGGGACCGCCCCCCAGGGCTTAGATGAGACCCAGCCGCCCCAGCTCGGGCCCGTGCTGCTAGCGGAGAAACCTGGAGTGCAGGTCTGTGCGGCTTCCGCCCCGGGACCAGGATTAGTTGGAGAGAGCAAAGAGCACCTTGTATGGCTGTCTCTCACAGCTTCGGTCCCCCCGGGGTCTCGGCCCTTTACTCCTCTGTGTGGGGCCCAGCACTCTCAACACCAGTAGCCTCTTTCCAAACTGGGGGGCTCCAGGTTAAGACTGCGCCAGGAAGCTGTCAGCGCACGGAATAGGAGGACACGGTGGTGTCCTTTGCACACAGTAGCCTCTGGGCATTTGAACCGACCGGGAAATGAATAAAAGCCAAGGAAAGTAATGACCTTGTTTGGAAAAGAAAGGGGAGAAGGAAATGGCAACCCACTCCTGTATTCTTGCCTGGAGAATCCCGTGGACAGGGGAGCCTGGTGGGCTGCTGTCCACAGGTTCGCTCAGAGTCGGACACGACTGAAGCGACTTAGCAGCAGCAGCAGGAAAAGAAAAAAAAAAAAAAAAAGAAAGCTTGTGGCCTTCATGTGAGAGATTTGTTGGTTTGGGATAAGCATAGTGTCACAGATGCCAAACAAGAAGTGGACGTAATGACTAACGTTGACTAAGGTCTTAATTCGTTCTTCACTTATTCTAGGCAGAACAATTAACGGTTCACCCTTTTAGGTGGCTAACTCAAGTGCTTTGGTGTCTCTTGCCGGATTGTCCTTTTTGTCTAGTTTTAGTTCTTCTGGTTAGCATGTCCTGCCTATCACATACTTGTGTTTCTGAGCAGGTTATCTGGGAACAAAGCCGGACAAGTCTGGGCACCTGAAGGATCTACTGCTTTCAAGTGTTTGCTCTCAGCAAGGTTATGTGCTGCCCTGCTGAGCAACATCTCGGACTGTGATGAAACATTCAACTACTGGGAACCAGTAGGTGATTTTTTAGTTTTCTCTTTTTGTTCTCAATTTCACTGCTTGGGTCCTTGTTATTAATCAAGATACAAATGATATACAAGTTCAGTAGCTCAGTCGTGTCCAACTCTGCAACCCCATGAACCACAGCATGCCAGGCCTCCTTGTCCATCACCAACTCCCGGAGTTCACTCAAACCCATGTCCATCGAGTGGGTGATGCCATCCAACCATCTCATCCTCCTGACTACTAGTAAAATGACTTTATTTTCACTTCTGTATTCTAAGCTGATGATTTACCTACTATTGAAGGATATAGGAATTTGGCAGTTACACAAAATAGTATAATTTGTAATTTTCTTAAAACATTTTAAAAATCAAAATACTTTGAGGTAGTTTAAAAATATTAAGTGCAAAAGAAAAGCAGTAACTCTATTTTCTACATCTTGTGTACAAACACCTGTCCCCAGAGGCAGTGACTTTCTTTAAATTTTTTGGCTTTTTTTCTACTGATGTTTCCTAAAATAAACAGTGTTACTGCATACTATGCTTATATTGCTGTTTCTTGATTTATATATTTATAAGTCTGTTGGACACTTTTATAGGAAATTCAGATGTGAAATTTTTTGATCACATTTTGCAAAAAAAATAAATGCTTAGTGTAGGTAGTTTTAGGAAAATATAGGATGTTGAGCTTTCCTGTTTTGTCTAAAGAGTATTTAAAAAAAAAATAAGTAGAGGATAAAATCTGAGCTTTCAATGTTGGCCAAACGATAGTCTTACAAGATTTATAATATCTTAATATATCAGTATTAGGTCATTTTGATTCTTATCCATCCATTAGTTGCAAATCTTGTTGACAATTTCAGCATTTTTGTGTATCTTTGTCTAGTTAATATTTTTGCTTAGAAACTTTACCTGCATCCTCTTAACAAGAAGTTTTGGCCAATATAACCCTGAATCCATTCATTTTGTACTTTCAGACACACTACCTCATCTATGGGAAGGGGTTTCAGACTTGGGAATATTCTCCAGCTTATGCCATTCGCTCGTATGCTTACCTGTTGCTTCATGCCTGGCCAGCTGCATTTCATGCGAGAATTTTACAAACGAATAAGGTAAGAGCAGGCCAACTTGGAAGCAATCACAACTGATGAAGAGGTAGGTGAGTCTCTGGAACAGTTTTGTGAAAAAGACAAAATGTATTGGTCGTTAAGACAGGACTTTTTTTGAAGAATCATCATTTATTTATTCATTATTCAACAAATATTAATGGAGCAACTTGTATTTGGTAGATGCTTTGTTAAGTGCTGTGAGTTTAACAGTGATCAAACCCCTCCCTCATGAAATCCAGTGAGGAAGACGAACATGGAATAAGTAATTATAAATGCAGTGGGTCTTGGAGGAAAAGTACAATGTGCGATAGGTTGCGTATTAGGAGAGCTTAATGTAAATAAAATACTGAAGGATAATTAGAAGTTAACCGAGACCTAACCTGATTACCTTTCAGAAATGTGACTGTGATGTGTCTTTAGTGTGGATTTCTTTGGGTTTATCCTGTTTGGAGTTTATTCAACTTTTTCCATTTTTAGGCTTATGTGTTTTGCAAATTTGGGAAGATTTTGACTGTTACTATTATTTTTTTTTAGTAGTTTTTCAATCCTGCCATGTTTCTCCTCTCCAATGATGTGGATGTTAGATCTTTTATTGTAGTCTCATGGGTCCCTGAATCTCTCTCCATTTTTTTTTTTTTCTGGTCTGTTTTCTCTGTATTCAGATTGAACAATTTCTATCTTAGGTTTTCCAGTTCACCAACACTTCTGTCCCCTCCATTCTGCTGTTGAGTCTATCCATTGAGCTTTTATTTTGATTGTTGTATTTTATCAGTTCTAAAATTTCAGTTTGATTTTTCTTTTTATCTTCTGCTTATTTACTGAGACTCCATTTTTTCATTTGTTCCCAGTGTGTTTTTAATTGCTTGTTGAAGTATTTTTACAATGGCTCCTCTAAAACTTTGTCAGATAATTCTAATATCTCATCTTGTTTTAGGTATCTATCGATTGACTTTTTCCTTTCAAGTTGAGATTTTCCTGTTTGACAAACAATATTTAGTTGAAACTTGGACATTTTGGGTATTACAGTATGAGACTCTGGATCTTATTCACGGGCCCAGCAAGCTTCCTCTGTACTATTCTGCTTTTCTTATTTAAGCCTGTCTTTTAGCTGGCTTCTTTTGATACCACTACAGTAAGAAAAAGGAGAGGGTTCTCCACCTGTTACTGCCACTGGGGGCTTGAGTTCTGCATTCCCCAGAAGTCCTCCACGGACACCATGCTACTGGTCAGGGTGGATATGCATCATTACTGCTAGGTTTGGGGGAAGCAGAGTCCAAGATCTCCAAGTGGTCTCCACTGACACTGTGCTGGAAGAGGGAGCTCCTTGCCACTGTCAAGGCATCCTTATCTCCCACCTGACCTTTGATGATGTGAGTGGAATTGGAGCCACGTTTTTTTCTGGGGTGCTTGGCTGGTTATTGTCTAAAAGTTTTCTTTCTTGCTAGGCTACCCCTTTCTTGGTCTTATGGCTAGATAGAGCAGGCTTTGGTTGTGGTTTTTTACGTCTGTGTACATTGGCATTTCTAGTTTCCATCTTCTGTAGTTCCAAGTCTGGAACATAGAAGACCAGAGGAAAACCCAGGGAACTTACCACCATGTTGTTCCTCAGGTCCAAAGCCCCTAGCCAATAGGTCTCATGCTTGGAGGAGAGCGTGAGTGGTGGAGTGATAGATGAGACTGAGAGGAAGAGGCCAGACTTTAGGCAATTGAACTTTCTTTTTTTTTTCCAAGTGTATTATAAAACCATCAAAAGTTTTTGACAGAGGAGAGACATGACTGCATTTCCTTTTTAGAATAATCAGAAAGGTAGCACCTGTAGAGAGGGATAGAACTCTATCCCTCTGTCCCTAACTAGTATCAAGTTTCTGATTTTTTTGAATTTATTTGTCAAAGGAAAGATGTATAGGAAAAGAGACTTGGTAGCAAAATAACAATGCGTGTGCGCCTGCATCCTGTCACTTCAGTTGTGTCTGATTCTTTGCAACCCTATGAACTGTAGCCCACCAAGCTCCTCTGTCCATGGGATTCTTCAGGCAAGAGTACCAGAGTGGGTTACCATGCCCTCCTCCAGTGGATCTTCACAGCCAGGGGATCAAACCCATGTCTCTTGCTCTTTTGCATTGCAGGCAGATTCTTTACCCACTGAGCCACCTGGGAAGCCCCAGAGAGAAATAACAATATGCAGAGCTTAAAATTTCCATTTTCACTTGGATTTCTACTATCCCTTCAAATTGTAGCTTCTAGAGTCCCAACTGCAGCATCATAATTCAGAGTAGTTAAGGGTAGATTGTTGCTGAAAGACAGTTTAGTTCAGTTCAGTTCAGTAGCTCTGTCGTGTCTGACTATTTGCAACCCCATGGACTGCAGCATGCCAGCCCTCCCTGTCCATCACCAACTCCCAGAGTTTACTCAAACTCATGTCCATTGAGTTGGTGATGCCATCCAACCATCTCATCCTCTGTCGTCCCCTTCTCCTCCTGCCTTCAATCTTTCCCAGCATCAGGACCTCTTCAAATGAGTCAGCTCTTCGCATCAGGTGGCCAAAGTATTGGAGTTTCAGCTTCAGCATCAGTCCTTCCAATGAATATTCAGGACTGATTTCCTTTAGGATGGACTGGTTGGATCTCCTTGCAGTCCAAGGGACTCTCAAGAGTCTTCTCCAACACCACAGTTCAAAACCATCAATTCTTCGATGCTCAGCTTTCTTTATAGTCCAACTCTCACATCCGTACATGACCACTGGAAAAACCATAGCTTTGACTAGACAGACCTTTGTTGACAAAGTAATGTCTCTGCTTTTTAATAAGCTGTCTAGATTGGTCATAACTTTTCTTCCAAGGAGCAAGCATCTTTTAATGCTATGGCTACAGTCACCATCTGCAGTGATTTTGGAGCCCCCCAAAATAAAGTCTGTCACTGTTTCTACTGTTTCCCCATCTATTTCCCATGAAGTGATGGGACCAGTTTTCTGAATGTTGAGTTTTAAGCCAAGTTTTTCCCTCTGCTCTTTCACTTTCATCAAGAGGCTCTTTAGTTCCTCTTCACTTTCTGCCGTAAGGGTGGTGTCATCTGCATATCTGAGGTTATTGATATTTCTCCCAACAGTGTTGATTCCAACTTGTGCTTCATCCAGTCGAGCATTTCTCGTGATGTACTCTGCATATAAGTTAAATAAGGAAGGTGACAATATACAGGCTTGATGTACTCCTTTTCCAATTTGGAACCAGTCTGTTGTTCTATGTCCGGTTCTAACTGTTGATTCTTAACCTGCCTACAGATTTCTCAGGAGGCAGGTCGGATGGTCTCGTATTCCCATCTCTTGAAGCATTTTTCAGAGTTTGTTGTGATCCACAAGACAATATGGTTATAATTGGTACTCCTAGTGACAGTTACCTTTACAGTTTCTTACCACTCTAAAAAAGGACAGCTTTGTTTTGTCTCCTTATGGGTTGGGGTGTGAATTTTTCTGAACCGTGCTCTCAAGAATGGGATCCCGTGCATGTATCCATGGACTGCGTAATTTCATGGAGCAGTGCCATATTGCTCTCCAGAATGGCTATTTAGCTTTAGACTCCCTGCAACAGTGTCTGGAGTTTAAGCTTCCTAACATCTCCTGAGCACTTGATATTTCTGACTCTCTAAGTATGTGAGATATTTCTCATTTTTTAAAATTAATTTTTATTGAAGTATAGTTGTTTTACAGTGTTGTTAGTTTCTGTATACAACAAAGTGAATCAGCTATGCGTGTGTGCATGCTAAGTTGCTTTAGTCGTGTCCAACTCTTTGTGACCCAGTAGACTGTGGCCCTCCAGGTTCTCTGTCCATGGGGATTCTCCAGGCACCAATACTGCAGTGAATTGCCATGTGCTACTCCAGGGGATCTCCCTGACCCACAGATCAAACTGGCTTCGCTTATGCCTCCTACATTGGCAGGTAGATTCTTTACCACTCGCACCACTTGGGAAGCCCTGTGTATACATATGGCCCCTCTTTTTAAGATTTCCTTCCCATTTAGCTCACTACAGAGCACTGACTTCCTTGTGCTATATAGTAGATTCTCATTAGTTACCTGTTTTGTACATAATAGTATATATGTGTCAATCCCATTCTCCCAACTCATCTGCCCCTCACCCTCTTCCCCCTTGGTATCCATAGAGAGATGCTCCTCATTTTAATTGCATTTTTCTGACAAACACTAAGATGGAGAATTTCTTTGTATATTTACCAGTCATTCAGATTTATTTTCCTGTGAATTACCTGTTTACATCCTTTTTTTCTTTTACTTACTTATTTGTTTGTTTTCAGCGCTGGTGGGTCTTTATTGCTGTGCGGGCTTTTTTGTAGTTGGAGAGAGCGGGGGCTCTGTAGTGGCAGCGCACAGGCTTCTCAACGCAGTGGCTTCTCTTGTTGCCAAGCAAGGCTCTAGGGCACGTGGGCCTCAGTAGCTGCAGCTCTCGGGCTCTACAGCCCAGGCTCAGTGTTGTGGCACTGAGGCTGCGCTGCTCCGTGGCGTGCAGAATCCTCCTGGATCAGGAATTGAACCCATGACTCCTGGACTGGCAGGTGCATTCTTTACCACTGAGCCACCCGGGAAGCCCCTTTGCCTATTTTTCAGTTGAGTTTTCTGATTTTCTCTTGTGATTTGTCTAAGTTCTCAATAGTAACCCCTTGTAGATTTTAGGTACTGGAAATCCTTTCTCCTAGATTGTCACCTATACTAACTTTGTAGTCCTTTTTTTACTTCTCATAAGAGTCAAACCAATTAGTTTTTGACTTACGGTTGGTGGATTTGGGGTCTTTCTAAAAGACATCCTTCACCACAGATCATAAAATATTCTTATGTATTCTTTCATAGTGACTTTGTAATTTTCTCTTTCACATATAAGCGTGCATGTTTAGTCATTCAGTCGTGTCTTGACTCTTTGCAACCATATGGACTGTAGCCCGCCAGGCTCCTCCGTCCATGGGATTCTCCAGGCAAGAATACTGGAGTGGGTTGCCATTTCTTCTCCAGGGATCTTCTGGACCCGAGGATTGAACTTAGGTCTCCTGCATTGCCAGCCTATTCTTTATCATCTTAGCCACCAGGAAAACCCTCACATATAAGGCTTTACTCCATTCAGCTTTTTTTTTTTTTTTTTAATATATAAATTGTGGAAAGATCCAGCTTCATTTTTGGCTATATAGTGAAGTAGATTTTCCAGAACCATCTGCTAATTCTTCTTTTCCTTCTGATTTGTAACATTATTACCATCTCTGTTGTACATCTCATTCGCATGTATGTTTCTAACCTTTTGTTCTATGTCTCTGGTTAGTGTGTCAGAGAATACCATATTGTTTTTATTATTATGGCTTTGTAGTGTGGCTTGGAGAAGGCAATGGCACCCCACTCCAGTACTCTTGCCTGGAAAATCCCATGGACAGAGGAGCCTGGTAGGCTGCAGTCCATGGGGTCGCAAAGAGTCGGACATGACTGAGCGACTTCACTTTCACTTTTCCCTTTCATGCGTTGGAGAAGGAAATGGCAACCCACTCCAGTGTTCTTGCCTGGAGAATCCCAGGGATGGGGGAGCCTGGTGGGCGGCCGTCTATGGGATCTCACAGAGTTGGACACGACTGAAGTGACTTAGCAGTAGTGTGGCTAATGAATTTTTCACTTTATCCATTTAAAAATTTTATTTTAAAAATAATTTTAGAATTGGTTTTCCCCTTCCCAAATTCTAGTAGGTTTTGCTTAGGGTTGCATTGAATTTACATATTAATATGAGAATCAATGGATTTCCCTGATGGCTTGGACGGTAAAGAATCTGCCTGCAATGCAGGAGACCGGGGTTCAATCCCTGGGTCAGGAAGATCCTTGGAGAAAGGAATGGCAGCCCACTCTAGTATTCTTGTTTGGAGAATTCCATGGAAAGAGGAGCCTGGCGAGCTACAGTGCCTGAAGTCACAAAGAGTCAGACACGACTGGGTGACTAAGCATGCACGCGTGACAGTATTTTTACAGTGTTACATCATTCCATCCCTGTTATATATAAATGATGTACTTATCATTCAGTCAGGTTTTATGAATCTTTTGAAAAGTTGTTTAATTGACTGATTGATTTGGCTACATTGGGTCTTAGTTGTGGCGTGCGNGCGTGACAGTATTTTTACAGTGTTACATCATTCCATCCCTGTTATATATAAATGATGTACTTATCATTCAGTCAGGTTTTATGAATCTTTTGAAAAGTTGTTTAATTGACTGATTGATTTGGCTACATTGGGTCTTAGTTGTGGCGTGCGGGGTCTTTCGTTGCTGTGCACAGACTTCTCTCTAGTTGTGACGAGTGGTTCCGGAGCTCATGGGCTCAGTAGTTGCAGTGCTTGGGTGAGTTGCCCCGTGGCATGTGGATCTTAGTTCCTCTATCGGAATTGAGTCCAAATCTGCTGCATTGGAAGGTGGATTCTTAACCACTGGACCTCATTTTTTTGTTGTCTTTTAATAAAATTTAAAGAATGTATCAAAAAAAATTTACCCATGTCAAGCTTACCCATTCTTTGATTAGGATAATGCCTAGATTCTTTATACATTTTATTACTGTTATGGATGTTATTTCTGTAATATTTTTAGGAACTCATTGCAGGTATAGGGCTTCCCTGATAGCTCAGTTGATAATAGCATGCAATGCAAGAGACTCTGGTTTGATTCCTGGGTTGGGAAGATCCACTGGAAAAAGGATAGGCTACCCACTCCAATATTCTTGGGCTTCCCTTGTGGCTCAGCTGGTGAAGCATCCACCTGCAATGTGGGAGACCTGGGTTTGATTCCTGGGTTGAGAAGATCCCCTGGAGAAGGGAAAGGCTACCCACTCCAGTGTTCTGGCCTGGAGAATTCCATGGACTGTATAGTCTGCAGGGTCACAAAGAGTCAGACACAACTGAGCAACTCTCACATTCACTTTCATTGCAGGTATCAGTTCAGTTCAGTTCAGTNAATGTCATCTGATTATGATATACCAAGTTTTAGTAGTCTCTATCAACCATTTGGGGCACTGGAGAGGTATGTGCTTTAGAGATCATGGATATTTGATTCTTTTCCATCCAGTAATGACTACGTAGGAGAGAGCTAAAACTTGGTTAGAGAGAGCATCTATCCATAGGCCTAGGATGATGTGACTTAGGTAGAGATAGTTCTTGGTTTGCTCTGATAAGGCCCTTACCATTCTCAAAAACCTGGTCATTTGCATTTTTCTTTCCTGTGTCTGTACAATATACTTCCTTCCAAAACACACATACACATGATACTCTGTTACCTCCATTCTTAGTTTTCCTTACTTTCCAGAATGTGTCCTTTGCTCTGTGATCCTTGGTTACTACCCCCCTCCTCACTTCCACTTACTGAAATCGATCCATCCTTTCCACAAGAACTTTGATCATACTTGCTCTAATAATCCTTGTAGTTCTCCCTATCAAAATTAATCTTCTTTCTATTTTAATTTGTATAAATACCTCTTGGAGCATTTATCCCAAGGTTCTCAGTCAAATCTGTGAGGGCTATGTACTCTGATAGAGTTTGGAAACTAATAGAAGCCAACAGCCAAGCCAAACATATCTGTATGTTTGAAAACCACCCCTTTGACACAGATAGAATTGGCATTCAATCAACTATTGTGACTTTAAATGACTATCTCCCAAATGACAAACAAGTGCATATTAAATGTTCACTTCTTTTTTAAGTGAAATTTTACCTTTATCCTTATTATTCTGGAAAAATTATTTTATTTTCTCACTCAATATATTTATAATTTCCCTGGAAAATGGCAAATGTGATGCATTTTCCTTGGAGCAGGCTACTTTGTGCAATAGTAGATACTGATGAGTGTAAATACCTGTAAGAAACAAGGATAAATGGTGCTGCTAGAATCAAGTCCACAACTTTGGTTGTCTAAAGTCAGCAACAAGGAAAGGGACTTTGAGAAGCAAACCCAAATAAGAATCTACTTTACTTATGACCCTTGAGCTGGTAATTCACGTTTGTGTGGAAGGAAAAGGTTCTTTGAACTTTATTTCACATGCCCTTCCTACTTCATGTATGAAGTGGTTTAGTACCACAGCAGTAAGCAAACAAAGACAGCATTTTCAGTTATTACAAACTGATCATCCAACAGATTTTGATAAATCACTCTAACCTATGTCATGGAAATACTGGGTGTTGAATATGTTTAAGCATGAATAATTCACTGAAATATATCATGTACGCTAATGCTGATATGAATTTTGAACTAGCTCTAATCAAAGAACAGTTGTGTTTTCATCTTTTGAAACTTGTCTCCATGTGAAGTATTATCGTCAAAGAAAACCATGTGAGACAGTGTAGAAGACTGCCTAATATTCTTCATTTTAAGAAGCAAAATAATTTAGAGATGATTTAAGCCCATAGTGCCTAGATAATGAAAGTTATGTCAAGAAATTAAGTATCATTTAGAATTTCAGCCACTAACAAACAACCACTCTCACTATAGTGATGTCCATACCCGAGGCTATGTGACAATTTAGGAAAGATTATGCTTAGAGGAGTCTTGCATTGTCCATTTTTGAGTGGGTAAATTTAATGGGAAAAATTAATGTTACCTTGAAAGTGCTGCATAAGAAGGTAGGTCATTTCATTTTCTGAAAAACACTAAGGTAGTTATGATTGGAATATTTAAATATAGTTCTAACATAAATAAGTAATCTCTGGCACTTCGAATGTTATGGAAACACCTTAACAGAAAGAAAGTGGATGGAGAAACTTGTGGGAAATGGCAGATGTATGATCAATCTTTTTTTTTTTTTAATTTTAATTTTATATTGTAGTAGGAGTCTGGCGGGCTGTAGTTGATGGGGTCACAAAGAGTTGGACATGACTGGAGTGACTAAGTACATGCACAGAGTTGATTTATAATGTCAGTTTCAGGTATACAGCCAACTAATTCAATTATANATGATCTGAGCCACAGTCAGCTCCTGGTCTTGTTTTTGCTGACTGTATAGAGCTTCTCCATCTTTGGCTGCAAAGAATATAATCAATCTGATTTTGGTGTTGACCATTTGGTGATGTCCATGTGTAGAGTGTTTTCTTGTGTTGTTGGAAGAGGGTGTTTTCTATGACCAGTGCGTTCTCTTGGCAAAACTCTATTAGCCTTTGCCTTGCTTCATTCTGTACTCCAAGGCTAAGTTTGCCTCTAACAATTGACTTTTGCTTTTTGATCTCAATTTCACTGAATTTCCTTATCAGTGTCAACAGTCTGTCAAGTGTATCTCTTGTTTTCTCTTTCATCTGTTCATACTGAATTTAGTTTCTTCTGTTCTATTCTTATACTTACTTCTTTTCTTTTTTGTGTCTTTTTGTATTGAACTGTGGGGGCATCATTGTCCTGTTCCCAAGTACAGTTCTTTGATTATCTTATGTTAGTTTTTGACTTCCTAAATGTGTTTTTGTACTCTCACCAACCAGATGAGTAGTCCTTAAATGTGGATACTTTGTAGTAAAATTATCTGTATTCCTAGTAGCATCTAGAAGAGCAATCAGTGCAGAGCAGGTTTTCATTATATTGTTGAATTAATCAATGAATTTGGACATTTGCTGATTACTTTATGGGATTCTTTTGGGAATTTTGTTTTTTGGTTATAATGATAAAACAGAAAGTACTTTTAAGTTATAGGCAGTAATATTAATCATAGAATATATTTAAATAGTGCTTATATTCAGAGATACTCATTTTTCTTAAACATACTAGTTATACTGTAGTAGAAGAGCTATTTAATATGGTCTTATTTTGTTATTTTTATGTTTAAAATTTGTATTCATAAAATTAATAAAACCACATTACAGACATTTGGATGATAGGAGGAAGAATATGCATGTAAGTCTCACTAGCCGGAGACAACCACCTTTACCATTTTATTATATTTCTTCTGTTTTTTCATGTACTTCTGATTTCTATAGCTATAACTGTGATGTATAAATCATATATGTTTTCATTTAGTATTTTGTTATAATTTTATAAGAATTGCAATCACTTATTATAATTGTCTGAGAGATGCTTGTCATGTGTGAATGAAATTTATATGATAAGAATTTTTCCACTGTCTTTGTAACCATGAACTTTGGTCTTTGTAACCATGAACTT
This sequence comes from Neotragus pygmaeus, assembly GCA_006410875.1. NCBI lineage: Eukaryota > Metazoa > Chordata > Mammalia > Artiodactyla > Bovidae > Neotragus > Neotragus pygmaeus. The sequence continues at coordinate 442,295 of SJYV01050959.1, forward strand.
TGGTATCTGTATCATGAATAGATATAACATGAAATAGATGTAACATAATTTAGCCATTTTCCTGTAGCTGAACATTTTATAGTTTTTAAAATAGTTTTTACTAAATTAGTAGAGCTGCAGTTAATGTCTTTATGACTCAAACTCCCCTCCTATATTTTGAGTTACTTTTGTGGGCTGAAATCATAGAAGTAGTCAATAAATGTACTTCCATTACTTGAATTTGGAGGTATGAACATTTCCATGGTTCTTGATACATACTGTTTTTCTAAAGGATTATACCAATTTATAATTATTACTGAAAGATGAGAGTGGTTTCATCTTTTAAGAGTTTTTCTAACTTGTATCTGTGACTTCTGTTTTCTTGTCTGGGTTTCTTTCAGATTCTTGTCTTTTACTTTTTACGATGTCTGCTGGCTTTTGTGAGCTGTATATGTGAACTTTACTTTTACAAGTGAGTATAAAAACTTTGCTTCTAAAAGTGCTATAAGAGCCAAATTGAGCATAAGTTATTTCTCCAATGATAGAAACAGTGTTTAGAAATAGAAGGCATTTTTTTCTTCTAGCTTCTGATATTATATCTAAAACTCAGTTTTTTTTTTAAGCCAACCATTGGGAAGAAATACTTCTAATTTCCTGAGGTGGTAAATGCTGTATCTTCATATTATAATTTCAATTCCGTAAGTGTATATCTGTGTAGTACTTTATTTGGTAGGATTTTGTAGAGCCTTTTTTTGGTCCTAAGAGATAAATCATGATGTCTGTCTTCCGTTTTTGAGCCTAGCTGATAGGAAATTATTTCCAGTGTGAGACTCACTGCTCTTATATGTACTCAGTATGATTGTCTTCCGCTGAGTAACTGTTGGTTGAATGAATATTAGTGAAAATATTAAGCATTTAAGTATCCCAGTAATAAGAATAGCTACCTTTTTTTTTTTTAACATGAAACTTAACAAAAATCTTATTTTAAGAATGCTTTAAAAGGTATTTGGACTTAGTAACCATTACTTAAAGTCTTTCCATTGCAAAACAGCCAACAATGTCAGATAAAAAAGTTCTTTGGTCTTAACTCTAAGTAGAATAAAGTAAAAAAAAGAAATCCAGTGCTACCTTTGAGGATTGTAACTTTAAGTTGGTCTTCGTATGAATTCAGGACTGAATTCAAATTACCCGCCTGGTCTCCTGAGCCCCAACTTTAGAATTTATTGTAAATTGTTCAGGGCTTATTCCTTGAAAGAAAAACTATGACAAACCTACACAGTGTATTAAAAAGCAGAGACATCACTTTGCTGACAAAGGTGTGTAGGTTTTTCTGGATGTGAGAGTTGGGCCATAAAGAAGGCTGAGCACCAAAGAATTGATGCTTTTGGATTGTGCTGCTGAAGAAGACTCTTGAAAGTCCCTTGGATTATAAAGAGATGAAACCAGTCAATCCTAAAGGAAATCAACCCTGAATATTCACTGGAAGGACCGATCCTGAAGCTGAAGCTCCAGTACTCTGGCCACCTGACCCAGAGCCAACTCATTGGAAAAGACCCTGATGCTGGGAAAGATTGAGGGCAGGAGAAGAAGAGGGTGACAGAGTATGAGATGGTTGGATGACATGACCAACTCAATGGACATGAGTTTGAACAAACTCTGGGAGATGGCGAAGGACAGGGAAGCCTGGCCTGCTGCAGTCCATGGTTGCAAAGAGCAGACATGACTTAGTGACTGAACAACAATAGTGTCCCCAGACACCTTTGGAGAAGGAAATGGCACCCCACTCCAGTACTCTTGCCTAGAAAATCCCATGGACGGAGGAGCCTGGTAGGCAGCAGTCCATGGGGTCACCAAGAGTCAGACACAACTGAGCAACTTCACTTTCCTTTCCTTTCCAGACATCTTGCAAAATCAAAAAGTAAAATTTCTCTAAAGAAGTGGATTCTTAATTCAGTTGTTGAAGAATTACCATAAAGTTCTAGTGAACCAGATTATAGTAAAAATAAATGACAAAGCACAGAAAGGAACAGGTCATTATGAGTGAGAGCCAGCAGAGATCATCAATAGAAAACTGACCTACAAAACTTCATTTGTTAGGAATTACTAAAATAAGAATATAAAATAATTATATTTAATATTTTTAAAGAAATAAAATAGGGAATTGAAAGCATGAAATAAAAGTCTAATAAGAGATTAAACAATCAATGCAGTGGAAAGGAGCTTACAGAATGGCAGAAAATATTTACAGATCATATATATGATAAATTCATTTCCAAAATGTATAAGGAGCTCTTCTAACTCATTGGTTAAAAAAAACCTAATAAAATGACCAACAAGCGTATGAAAAGATGACAATATCACTAGTCATAAGAAAAACAAAAAACCACAGGGAGATCATTTCATATCTGTTAGAATGGCTTTTGTCTAGGGAGGCAAGGATATGTTATAGAATGGAGAAAGGACAGTCTCTTTAACAAGTGGTGTTGGGAAACCTGGACAGCCACATGTATTAATAGGTCAGTGAAGTTAGAATACTCTCTCACACCATACTAGAAAATAAACGCAAAATGACTTAAAGACTCAAGTATAAGACATGGCACTATAAAACTTCTAAAAGAACATGTAGGTAAAACATTCTCTGACATATATTGTACTAATGTTTCCTTAGGTCATTCTCCCAAGGCAATAGAAATAAAAGCAGATAAACACTTGAGACCTTAAACTTATAACTGCTTAACAATTTTTTAAAATTATGTTTTAAGTTGAAATAGAGTTGATTTACAGTGTTGTGCAGACTTACAAGCTTTTGCACAGCAGAGAAAACCATAAACAAGATGAAAAGACGAACTACGGACTGGGGGGAAATATTTGCAAATGATGTGACTAACTGGGGCTTAATCTCCAAAATATTCAAACAGCTCCTACAAGTCAACAACAAAAAGCAACCCAGTCAAAAAGTGGGTAGAAGACCTAAATAGACATTTCTCCAAAGAAGACATACAGATGGCCAATAAGCATGTGAAAAGATGCTCAACATTGCTAATCATTAGAGAAATGCAAATCAAATGTACAATGAGGTATCACTTCACACTAGTCAAAATGGCCATCATCAAAAAGTCTACAAATTATAAATGCTGGACCTGCTGCTGCTGCTAAGTCACTTCAGTCGTGTCCTACTCTGTGATCTAGAACACGTGAGTTGATACTACTGAAGCTCAGGCGCCCTGCTGTGCAACAAGAGACGTCACTGCAATGAGAAGCCCTCACACCTCAACTCTAGAGTAGCCCCTCCTTGCTGCAATGAGAGAAAGTCCACACAGCAATGAAGATCTAGCACAGCCAAATATAAAATAATGAATAAATTGATTAATTAAAAAAGAAAAATATTAAAAAAAGAGGGAAATCCTAAAGATATGACAACATAGATGCTTCTTGAGGATATTGTGCTAAGTGAAATAACTTGCCACAGGGGAGCAAATGTTGCATAGTTCCCCTTCCATGAGGTATCTGAAATGGTTGAACTCATGGAAGCAAAGGAAGGGATGTGGCTGCCAAGATCGGGGGCTGATGGAAACAGGAAGTTGCTAATCAGTGGATATAATGTTTCACTTATACGAATTAGCTCTAGACATCTGCTATACAACATTATGCCTATTGATACAGTATTGTGTTTTACATTTAAATATCTGTTCGGAGGGTAGATCTCATATTAGGTGTTCTTACTACAGTGAAATAAAAAAAGATAAAGAAATGAATGAGACTACAAAAATGACCAGGCAGATTTGAAAAAGAACCAGACAGAATTTGAATTAAAAATATAATAATTGATATTCCGTGGATAGTTTAAACAGCTGATTTGTTGTTGTTGTTCCGTCACTAAATCATGTCCGACTCTTTGGAACCAGCACACCAGGCTTCCCAGTCCTTCACCATCTCCTGGAGTTTGTTCAAACTCATGTTCATCGAGTTGGTGATGTCATCCAACCATCTCATCCTCTGTTGTCTCCTTCTCCTCCAGCCCTCAATCTTTCCCAGCATCAGGGTATACAACTGATTAGACATTTCTTTAAAAAAATTTTTTTAATATTTATTTTTAATTGAAGGATAGTTGCTTTAGAATATTGTGTTGGTTTCTGCCATACATCAACATGACTTAGCCATAGTATACATACGTCCCCTCCCTCTAGGACCTCCCTTCCGCCTCCCAGCCCACAGATGTGTATAAGAGACAGGATCTGATTAGATATAAATCAGATCTTTCAACTCCACCACAAGCATTTTTTATCCTCTCACCGTTTTTCTTTTTTCTTCTGTCACTCTGTACTGCATTCTTAGTGATTTCTTCAGATTAATCTTCTGGCTTATTTATTAGAAGTGTCAAATCATGAGAAGAGTGGAATGGACACATAAGCCCTACCATGTGNTTATTTCACATGCTAGCAAGGTCATGTTCAAAATCCTCCAGGTTAGGCTTCAACAGTATGTGAACCGAGAACTTCCAGATGTTCAAGCGGGATTTAGAAAAGGCAGAGGAACCAGAGATCAAATTGCCAACATCCACTGGATCCTAGAAAAAGCAAGGAAATTCCAGAAAAACATCTGCTTCATTGACTATGCTAAAGCCTTTGACTGTGTTGATCACAATAAACTGGAAAATTCTGAGAGATGGGTATACCAGACCACCTGACCTGCCTCCTGAGAAACCTGTATGCAGGTCAGGAAGCAACAGTTAGAACTGGACATGGAACAACAGACTGGTTCCAAATAGGAAAAGGAGTACATCAAGGCTGTATATTGTCACCCAGCTTATTTAACTTCTATGCAGAGTACATCATGAGAAATGCTAGGCTGGATGAAGCACAAACTGGAATCAAGATTGCAGGGAGAAATATCACTAACCTCAGATATGCAGAGCACACCACCCTTATGGCAGAAAGCGAAGAGGAACTAAAAAGCCTCTTGTTAAAATTGAAAGAGGAGAATGGAAAAGCTTATAACTTAATTCAAAAAGCTAAGATCATGGCATCCAGTCCCATCACTTCGTGGCAAATAGATGGGGAAGCTATGCAAATATGAAAGGCTTTATTTTCTTATGCTGCAGAGTCACTGCAGATGGTGACTGCAGCCATAAAATTCAAAGATGCTTGCTCCCTGGAAGAAAAACTACGAACAACCTAGACAGCATATTAAAAAACAGAGACATTACTTTAATGCCAAAGGTTCGTGTAATCATGCTATGATTTTTCCAGTAGTCATGTATAGATGTGATAGTTGGACCATAAATAAGGTCGAACGCCGAGGAGTTAATGCTTTTGAACTGTGGTGTTGGAGAAGACTCTTGAGAGTCCCTTATACTGCAAGGTTATCTAAGCAGTCAATCCTAAAGGAAATTAATTCTGAACATTCATTGGAGGGACTGATGCTGAGGCTGAAGCTCCAGTACTTTGACGATGTGATGCGAAGAGCTGACTCACTGGGAAAGACCTTGATGCTGGGAAAGATTGAGGACAGGAGAAGGGAATGACAGAGGACGAGATGGTTGGATGGCATCACCGACTCAATGGACCTGAGTTTGAGCAAGCTCTGGGAGACAGCGAAGGACCGGGAAGCCTGGCATGCTGCAGTTCATGGGGTCACAGAGTCAGACGTGGATCAGTGACTGAAGAACAGCAGACTGTAGCCCATCAGGCTGCTCTATCCATGGGATTCCCAGGCCAGAATACTGGAGTAGGTTGCCATTTCCTTCTCCAGGGGATCTTCCTGACCCAGGGATTGGACCCACATCTCCTATACTACAGGCGAATGCTTTACCATTGAGCCATGGGCTTCCTAGAGAACTGTCATACTGGGCATCCACAGGACTGATGTGTAGGCAACCAGACTTTAGCAGGTGTTCTTTGGTGGTAGAATTTTTTTTGCTTTTTTCTCATCTTTGGATTTGACAAATCTTCAAGGGTTTCTGATTTCCATGTTAATGCCATTTTGCTTTAGCAGGCTTGCAGAGAATATTTATTCCACCTGGGAGTCGGTAGTCTTTCTGTATTCTAGGTCTTTAGTAAAGATTCCTCATGCATGAATGAAAAAATGAACACGTTCTGGAATACCACTCAGATTGCATCAGGGCCCTGATCGCTATTATATCCTAGAACTATTTTGTTTAGGCCTGTTGTGTGCTAGGTTGGGATTATCTTCGTACAAGTTAAGAGTAATAGAAGTAGGACTTCCTCTGTTAGCATGGTGGATAGGAATCCGCCTGCTAGGAGACGTGGGTTCAAGCCGTGAACTGTGAAGATCCCACAGGCCTTGAAGCAACTAAAACCAGGTGCAGCAACTACTGAGCCTGCAAGCCACAGCTACTGAGCCTGTGTGCCACCGCTGCTTGAATGCATGCACCCTGGAGCCTGTGCTCTGCTCCATGAGAAGCCCACGCACCTAGAGAATAGCAACTAGAGAGTAACGCCCACTCTCTGCAACTAGGGAAAGCCTGTGTGCAGTAATAAAGACCCAGTGCAACCAAAATAAACAATTAAAAAAAAGCTTCAGTTCAGTTCAGTCGCTCAGCTGTGTCCAACTCTTTGCAACCCCGTGGACTTCAGCACACCAGGCTTCCCTGTCCATCACCACCTCCCAGAGCTTACTCAAACTCATGTCTGTTGAGTCAGTGATGCCATCCAACCATCTCATCCTCTGTCATTCCCTTCTCCTCCTGCCTTCAATCTTTCCCAGCATCAGGGTCTTTTCCAATGAGTCAGCTCTTCGCATCAGGTGTCCAAAGTATTGGAGTCTCAGCGTCAGCATCCATCCTTCCAATGAACACTCATGACTGATCTCCTTTAGGATTGACTGGTTGGATCTCCTTGCAGTCCAAGGGACTCTCAAGAGTCTTCTCCAACACCCCAATTCAAAAGCATCAATTCTTCAGCACTCAGATTTCTTTATAGTCCAGCTCTCACATCCATACATGACTACTGGAAAAACCATAGCTTTGACCAGATGAAGTAGTACCTTACCATTGTCAGCTAATTTTATGGTAATTGTTGAGTCCATTCAGTAAATAGGAAAGACTAATCTTTTTTAAAATATGTATTTGTTTACTTGGCTGTGTTGGATCTTAGTCGTGTCATGTGGGATCTTTCGTTATGGCACACAGGCTCTCTAGTTGTGAAGAACGTGAACTTTCTAGTTGTGGCCTGTGGGCTTCAGAGCGTTTAGTCTCAGTATTTGTGGCACGCAGGCCTAGTTGTTCTGTGACATGTGAGAGCTTTTTAAAATTTTTATTTATTTTAATTTATTTTTTAATTGAAGGATAATTGCTTTACAGAATTTTGTTTTCTGTCAAACCTCAACATAGGTATACATATATCCCCTCCCTTTTGAACCTCCTTCCTATCTCCTGACCCCTCCCACCTCTCTAGATTGATACAAAGCCCCTGTTTGAGTTTCCTGAGACAGCAAATTCCCATTGGCTATATATTTTACATATGGTGATGAAAGTTTCTGTGTTACTCTGTTCATACATCTCACCCTCTCCTTCCTTCTCCCCATGGCCATAGGTCTATTCTCTGTGTCTTTCTCCTTTGCTGCCCTGTAAATAAATTCTTCAGTACCATTTTTTTAGATTCCATATATGTGTTAGAATATGATATTTATCCTTCTCTTTCTGACTCACTTCACTCTGTATAATAGGTTCTAGGTTCATCCACCTCATCAGAACTGACTCAGTTGCGTGCCATTTTATGGCTGAGTAATATTCCACTGTGTATATGTACCACAACTTCTTTATCCATCCATCTGTTGATGGACATCTAGGTTGCTTCCATGTCTAGCTATTGTAAACAGTGCTTCAATGAACAGTGGGATACATGTGTCTTTTTCAGTTTTGGTTTCCTCAGGGTATATGCCTAGGAGTGGTATTACTGGGTGGTTTTATTCCTAGTTTTTTAAGGAATTTCCATACCATCTTCCATAGTGGCTGTGTCAGTTCACACTCCCACCATCAATGCATGAGCGTTCCCTTTTCTCCACACCCTTCCAGCAGTTATTGTTTGTAGACTTTTGATGATGGCCATTCTGACTGGTGTGAGGTGATATCTCACTGTAGTTTTGATTTGCATTTCTCTAATAATTAGCGATGTTGAACATATTTTCATGTGTTTATTCACCATCTGTATGTCTTCTTTGGAGAAGTGTCTGTTTAGGTCTTTCTCCCACTTTTTGATTGGGTTGTTTGTTTTTCTGGCATTGAGTTGTATGAACTGCTTGTATATTTTGGAAATGAATCCTTGGTCAGTTGTTTCATTTGCTATTATTTTCTCCCATTCTGAGGATTGTATTTTCACCTTGCTTACAATTTCCTTTGCTGTGCAAAAGCTTTTGAGTTTAATCAGGTCCCACTTGTTTACTTTTGTTTTTATTTCCATTACTCTAGGAGTTGAGTCATAGAGGATCTTGCTTTGATTTATGTTGAGTGTTCTGCCTATGTTTTCCTCTTATAGTCTTATAGTTTCTGGTCTTACATTTAGGTCTTTTATCCATTTTGAATTTATCTTTGTGTATGGGGTTAGAAAGTGTTCTAATTTCATCCTTTTACATGTAGCTGTCCAGTTTTCCCAGCACCATTTATTGAAGAGGCTGTCTTGCCCCATTGTATATTCTTGCCTCCTTTTTCAAAAATAAGGTACCTGTAGGTGCAAGGGTTTATTTCTGGGCTTTCTGTCTTGTTCCATTGGTCTGTATTTCTGTTTGGGGGCCAGTACCATATCGTCTTGGTGACCGTAGCTTTGTAGCTTAATCTGAAGTCAGGAAGGTTGATTCCTCCAGCTCCATTCTTCTTTCTCAATACTGCTTTGGCTATTCGGGGTCTTTTGTGTTTCCATATGAGTTGTGAAATTTTTTATTCTAGTTCTGTGAAAAATGCCATTGATAATTTGATAGGGATTACACTGAATCTGTAGATTGCAGAGACGTGATCCCTGAAAGTACAGTCTTGGCATGTGAGATCTTGATTCCCCCACCAGGGATTAAACCCTCATCCCCTGCACTGCAAGGTGAATTCTTAACTGTCAGACCACCAGGGAAGTCCTAAGACTTATGTTTTAAGAGATGCTTTGCTGCTGTACAGTTGTCAAACAGACAGCATGTCTTTGTCATGGAAACCCTTTCACTTGTTTGGCACTTTTTGGCATTATTTCAACTATTTTTTAAGAGTCTCCCACCTCAAGTGCTTTGTTAGCTATGGCACCTAGTTTTTTAATCTGCAAATTTTAGATTAAATGCTTTATGCTGATAGTTTTTGCATATATCTCTTAGTGTTTTCTTACGTATAAGAACCTAATAAGCCTGTAAATACTTCTTGAATGAATGGATAAATGACTTCAGTTAAAGAAACATTCAATCAGTTGCTTTTGAGCATTGATTATGCTCCTCATAGAATTTGCTGTCTGATAAGGCTGCAGACACATGAATAGGTAATTATAGTCCAACGTGTTGTGTGCAGCAGTAGAATGATAGTTAGGGAATTGAAGGAGCAAGTTCATCTGTTGGTATCAGGAAAGACTTCTTAGAGGGGGTGATCTTTGAGCTGAGCCAGAAGGAAGAATAGGAGTTTGCCGGGAAGACACTAGGTGGATACACCGCAGAAGAACAGAATGTCAAATGTCGGACTGCTGAGCCAGAAAGATTGAATATTGAGTTCGTTTTTAAAAACTTAAGGTAATTTTACAGCATTAGCCAATTTTAGGTAAGAACTACACAGGTGTAAGCAAGATAATGTCAATCTCTCCATTGTGATTGTAATAATATGCAGATGGTCCCCAACTTATGGGGCTTCTCAGGTGGCGCTAGTGGTGCAGATCGCACCTGCCATTGCAGGAGACATAATAGACGTGGATTCGATCCCTGGGTTGGGAAGGAGGGCATGGCTGCCCACTCCAGTATTCTTGCCTGGAGAATCCCATGGTCAAAGGCGCCTGGCGGGCTACAGTCCATGGGGTCGCAAAGAGCTGGACATGACTGAAGCTGCTTAGAACCCACCCCAAATTATGGTACTTCAACTTATGATTTTTTTATTTTATTTTATGATGGTGTGAAAGCAATACATATTCAGTAGAAAGTATACTTTGAATCTTGATCTTTTTCCAGTAGGTGATAAGGTATCTCTTGTGATGCTGGGCAGTGGCAGTGAGCTAGACTTCCCAGTCAGCCACTTGTCATGAGGGTAAACCGTGGAAGCTCTTACAGCCATTCTTTATCCAGACAACCGTTCTGTTTTTCATTTTCAGTACAGTAGCCAGTAAATTACATGAGACCGTCAACACTGTCTTATAAAACAGGCTTGGTATTAGGTGAATTTTGCCCAACTGTAGGCTAATGTAAGTGTTCTGACCATGTTAGAGGTAGGCTTGGCTGAGATATGGTGTTCGATATATTAGGTGTATTAAATGTGTTTTTGACTTACGATGTTTTTAGTTTAGGATGGGTTTATCAGGACTTAACCCCATCATAGATTGAGGAAAATCTGTAAATATTGATTCTCTCTATTGTTCCTGGCTTTCAAAGGGACCTGTCTATACTTTCTTGACCAAATAGCATTTATTAATGACACATTCCAGGCCTGGACTGACTCTTGTCTTTTGAAGCCAGGGAACAGAGGCAATTTTTCACAATTATTACTTGGGTGAGGTCAAGAATACTCAATGCTTAGGAAATTTAGAGTAGTGTAGACATGGAAGTTGCAAAGTTGTAGGTGAAACGTCTCTATGGGGTCAGAGATAAAGAGGTGAAATTTCGTGTTGCAAAAACGAAAGTGACTAGGCTTGGCACTGATTTGGCCTCTTCCCCTTGTAACATTTCAAGTTCTCAGATGTTGAGGTTGAGTGTTTTTGTGTGAAGAGCTGTGCTCTCTGATGAGAGCACAGGCCTGGGAGAAGCGTGGGAGGACAGGTGTGGGAGGATGGGTGTTAGAAGTGCTCTTTTCTCAAAAATGACAGTGGATCTGCTCAGGGATGCCACTTGGGGCTTAGGATATGATCCATGCCTGTCTGTCTTACCAAATCTGTCAGACCACAGGACGGGAGATTTCAGAAGGTAAAGGATAGAGCCCTTGGTCAGAAGGCCCACAGCTTTCCATTCCTGCAACAGCAGAGGATGAAGCCCTACAGGAGGCTTTGGAGGCGTGCTTAGGGTCACCCACTAGCGTGGCCTGTTCTAGAGCCTTCTTTGTTTTGTTAATCATTTGTGTTGAACCTTGGTGGATTTTTCCTCTTGGTGGCACAAATTTGACATTTATAAGGATGATTTATTATAATTTAGTTCCTAGAGTTCTATAAAACTGTAGGCCTATAAAGTAGTTCCCTTTCATTCAGTCGATGGAACAATGAGCGTTATCCCTTCTTTTAGTCTCTGACAAAGCTCCCTTGAGCTCATTTGAATGAAAGGGATTGAGCCACTTTCCGTAAAAAGGGAGATAGATAGGTGAGCCCCCTCTGCACCCTGCTTCCAGCTTCCTTTCACCTTACATTTTGCACGAGTTAAATGCTTAGCCTATCATTCTGACATATTTTTTTCTACAATACATAGTTCACTTTTGATAATTTCTGAGAGCAGTGTTGAATATCTCCCTGGAAAGAGATACAGGTTTTTACTCTTTTAAGGTAGATGCCTCATCAAATAGGGGAGGACACTTGTTAATAGAATTCACTATTTTTTGTCCCCTTTTGCCCTTGTTTTTAACACTGTTGTCACTTGAACCTTCCCAAATCTTGACTTATTCCCCAGTTTCTACCCGATCCTTCAGGGAAGTAACAGTCTATTACGAAATGTTCACAGCCTAGCTATGAACTTGAGGTCCTAACACATAAAAATAGTTGAGTTTACCAACTTAATGCTTTTGGTTCCACATCTCAGCATACAGTATACCTTGGTTAAAAGGTAGACAGCCTTAAAATAAATTAATAATAATAATAATAAAAGTAGACAGCCCTAACAGGAGGGCATAGTAAATTGTGGTAAAGAGGAAAACACTAGAGCCCTTTCCTTGAAAAAGCATATATTAGTAAGGATCAAAGAGAAAGAGGCTTTTATCTGTTGGTGTTTAAGCATCTGTAATAGATGATGTGAAGGGTAACCCCCTTTTTTCTAGTCACTCTGCTTTATCATCAAATTTCCAGAATTTTGTAAAGAAGGTGGGTCAGGGTTGATAACATTGCCTCCACACTGACGATCAGGAGATAATTGTGCAAAACCTTACTTCTCTGGGAACTGGACTTCTAAAGGACTCAATTTAGGAAACGTGCTGTTAAATAGTAATTAAAACCCAGAAAAGACGTGTATTTTCCGTTTTGAAAATAAAAGCATCCAATAGTTTTCTGTAGGAGAAGGGAAATGGCAACCTACTCCAGTACTCTTTCTTTCCTGGAGAATCCTATGGACAGAGGAGCCTGGCAGGCTACAGTCCACGGGGTCGCAAAGAGTCAGACATGACTGAAGTGACTTAGCAGGCAGGCAGTTTTCTGGAACCTAAAAGATTATTTGTAAAGAATACAAGATACAAATGTCTCTAATGAGTTTGGCCTGGGACGGAGTCTCTCTTCCTGCACAGTCGCTATCCCTGGGTTTCGACAGGAAGGAGGGAGCTTTCCCTAAAGGTGACACACTGTCGAACCTGAGTCCTTCCCCAGGGTCCCCTCTGCAACCTCCTCCTCCCTTAGATGTTTCTCGCCTTATGGGTTTGGTTTCTAATCTTATTTTGCTGTGCAAGCTGCAGAAATGTCAGGCTTTTCTGAGTATTCCTCTGCCTTCTGATTACCCTTTTAAGCAATGCTGATTGCAGGAAATTGCTGTGGTGCAACGCGGGTGTCACAACACACAGTGATTAAAACCCGCGTGTGTCATTCACTGCCTGATTGAAGTAATCACAGGAGGGAAGAGCAGATGAAAACCGGCGGAATGCGCCAAAGGGGGCTGTCTCTCGTCGTTTGAGTTTCAGGATTTGGAGTTAAAGAATCAAAACTTGTGCGAGCAAGGCTTGCGTTTTCAGTCATATTGTTTCCATCTGAATCCGAAAAGCTGAGCAGGGTCTGGGTCTCTGCACATGGTTTTCCTCAGAAAGTCGCTGCTTTTTGTGGAAGGTTCCCCTTCAACAGACACTGTTGAGCACATCAGGGGGAAGGATACTGGAATGTGATAGGATAACCGGAGAGGCAAGGCCCTCATAGCTCAGCCCTGTAAGACTGCACCCACCTTGCCATCCCCCGGCCCTCGGTGGGGAGGCCTCTGCTTCGAGCTGTTTGAAAGTCCAGGTTGTCACCTGGGCTTCTGACTGACCACATTAGAAGTTCCAGCAGCCCCCTTCTCAGGTTCAGTTAATTTTTCAGGTTCAGTAAATTTGCTAGCGTGGCTCCCAGGACTCTGGAAACACTTCTGTTGACCAGTTTATTAGAAAGGAGACAAGCCAGATGGAAGAGATGCATAGGGCAGGGTGGGCAGGAAGATACATGGTGCTTCCAGAAGTCCTCTGTCCTTTTGGGTTTTTATGGAGGTCTCATTACTTGAGCACCATNCAGAGGGTGAGATGGCTGGATGGCATCACTGACTCAATGGACGTGAGTCTGAGTGAACTCCGGGAGTTGTAGACGGGCAGGGAGGCCTGGTGTGCTGCGATTCATGGGGTCGCAAAGAGTTGGACATGACTGAACAACTGAACTGAACTGAAAGTTGGTGTTAGTGGTAAAGAGCCTGCCTGCCAATGCAGGAGACATAAGAGACATGGATTTGATTCCTGGGTGGGAAGATTCTTTGGAGGAGGACATGGCAACCCACTCCAACATTCTTGCCTGGAGAATCCCATGGACAGGGGAGACAGGCAGGCTACAGTCCATAGGGTCACACAGAGTCAGGCACGACTGAAGTGACTTAGCATGAACACACCCACAAGATTCGAGCTTTCCAAAATTCAGATAGGGATCACAACCTATTAGCAGGTTATAAAATCACTTAGAGCACATTACTATTAGCATGAGAAACACATTAAAACATAAGAGAAACAAATCATCAGAGTGTACCATATGTATTAAGAGTAAGTACAGATTTTCTAAACCTGTTACTTCAGTTATTGTGTGTGTGTTTGAGGATGTGAATGTGTGTATTGTATTGTGATGTTAAATTATGTTTTATTGGGTGCCAAAAAAAGTTCAAAAGCTAGTGGTCTAGGCAGCAGTTACATGAAGTAACAAGCTTATAAGTGTGACTTCTGTTTGCATGTTCACAAATGTTCCTATTTGTGGGAGTTTTGGGTCATTTAACTTTGCTTCAACAAATACCAAGATGTCTAAAAAACTCTCATATGATTTCCCCATGTATGGTCAACTTACACTTGTAGTTGCCATATTAGAAAAAAGAGTATTTTGAAATACTACTCTTGGAAGCTAGATGGCCTGCCTTATTTAGAAAAATAAAAGGGATTATCTAGAGAGGGAAATGTTATTTAATGTTGCTAGATGTCTTTGTGAGACTATGGTTATACAGGCAGATCTATTTTTGTAGTAACAGTCATTGATAATCCAAGCAACTAACACAATATCCATTGTATTTTTCCTTAATGAGGTTTTTATCTTTGAAAACTATACCTAGTCTTTCAAGAGCAATGACCTATTTGATCTCCTTGGTACATCCTGATTTGGAGAATCCAGTGGAGAAAATGCAAGTCTCAGAGCTATGCATGTACTTTCTGACTTTAAAAGCAAACACCCAAAGCAGGTTTTCATTTGCATTGTATGTACTGACTTAATCTATTAACTGAGAACAGCTGTTGAGTTGCACTTGGTGAAGTATTCTGAGATAAAATTCCCTGGCAAGACACATAAAAGAGAAAAAGAAGAAAGTTTGTGAAGACACAGAACAGTCTCTAAGGTATGACCCAAAAATCAAAGAAATGGAAAGTGGTGTCTTAAATCCTCTGTGATTCCATGAAATCTACAAAAAGGCAGTTTGAATGGATTCATACTCTATTCAGAATCCAAGGATATGGTTAATTGTCAAGACCCAGTTGAGTTGCTTTTAATTTTATACTAATTCCTGAGTAGCCAATTGATAGACTTAGCTTTCTTATTTGGTAGTCATAACACAATTATTTTTACAATTACTGCCAAACCTACTGAGAATTTAATTCATTTGGAAGTCTCTGAAGAGAGATTTTGAAGTTCATTCTATCCACACCCAGATGGCCGGATAATTAAAGCCTGGCAAAGACAGAGAGGTTGTTTATTCCTTCTTCACAAAATTATTGTACAGTAGGTGGTGAGCCACACTCCATGTCCAGATAATACTGACTTGTTATTCAAAGCATTAGAGATGTGCTAATTCACAAGTATTAATGATATGTTAAATGAATTTAAAGAGTAACATTTAAGGGGGAGAATGAATACTGGTTTCATCCTTGTAGAGCTATTTCAGGAGGTATATATTGACCAGAGAAGATATGATTCAATATTCATTATTCTTACTCTGAAGTCAATAGTGTTAATAACAAAGGTCAGGTATCATGTGAGGGGAATGCATTTTGTAGAAGAAGTCTGATCTAGGATGATAGGTCAGTTGGTCACCTTCACATCTGTGCAGAAGTCCATTCATGGTTTGCCTTTCATCTGATACGCTTGTTGATCACCTTCGTGGCAGATCACATTACCCTTCATGCATTCATCTGATTTGCCATATGGCTGTTCAGTTTCTCCCATTAAAGGTCTATAGTTTACTTTCCCACCCCTTGACTTTGGAATTGGCCATGAGACTTGTTTTGGCTGATATTATCAGGTACAAATTCACTGTGCCAGTTCTGAGCTTAGATCTTAAGAGACTTTGTGTGTATCCATTTGCTCTCTTGTGTTTCTGCTATATTCATGAGAAGAACATTCCCAGACTAATGCTAGTCTCAGGAGAGGGTTGAGAGGCATGTGGAATAAACCGTCCAGCCAAGTTCAGTCTGAATTAGCTAATCCAGTCAACCTGCACTGAATGAACTAAATAAGTGCTTATTATCGCCACTGATGTTCTGTAGATGTTTGTTACGCAACATTATTGCAGTAGGGGCTTCCCTTGTAGCTCAGTCAGTAAAGAACCTGCCTGCAATGCAGGAGACCTGGGTTCAATTCCTGGGTCAGGAAGATCCCCTGGAGAAGGAAATGGCAACCCATTCCACTATTCTTGCCTGGAGAATCCCCATGGACAGAGGAAACTGCCAGGCTGCAATCCATGGTGTCGCAAGAGTTAGACATNTGCAATGCAGGAGACCTGGGTTCAATTCCTGGGTCAGGAAGATCCCCTGGAGAAGGAAATGGCAACCCATTCCACTATTCTTGCCTGGAGAATCCCCATGGACAGAGGAAACTGCCAGGCTGCAATCCATGGTGTCGCAAGAGTTAGACATGACTTAGCAACTAAACCACCACCACCACATTATTGCAGTAATAGTTGACTGACAGACCTTCTAAATTCACTTGTGGTTTTTTAGTGAAATTCTTTTTTTTCCCTTTGTATAATACCTATTTCTTTTATTTTAGGCTCGGTCAGAATTTAGGATCTAATTTTTGTCCTGTGAATTTTACAAGGAATTAGGTGGAAGCTCTGGCTTTCTTCTTGAGCTCCAAATCCATTTGTACACTCTTTCTGGGGTTTATAGGAAATTCAGAGAGGCCGATTCTGGCAGAGGATCACTTTACCTCTATACACTAATAATTCTGAAGTATATATGTCCAGCTGATTTGGCCAAGACTTTGCCTGTAGCCAATCAGTTTCTGTACTAGTGTTCTTTCTTCCTCATCATGCCTGAAGTTATGGAAAGTTTCATTTTGGAACTCAGGTGAGCTCTAAGAGCATTCAAAGACATCATTACCACAGGTAATTTTGACATGTGTAGAAGTTACCATTGGGTAAATGAAAAATGTTAAAATGATTAATATAGTTCTTAAAGGAAAACTTTTTTCCCCCTAGACATTCTTTCTGGAATTATCTGGGAGTTTCATGAGTAAAAATCTAGCATCACAATCACTGTGCTGCACAGTCCCTGCCTTGTGATAAGTTCACGACTTTTTACTAAGGGAACTCACGTATGAACGTACCATACCTTATTCAGCCACAAATATGATACTTCAGTAAAAATGCCTGGAAAGATCCTTCTCTCTCTCCTAAGATCTATGTAGCTGACAAGCTGCTCCTGACATTTTTCTAGAACATGGTTCACCTCTGCTCTCCCATCAGAGAAAGAAGTGAGTTTAGTGGTGGGATAGGATATGTCCTACAATCACAAAGGCACCTCTTGAACATTTGGGAAGCATCTACATCTCAGTTTGATTTGGTATCTTGGAGCCCAGAACAAGCTCTAATCATCTAGACAATGCAAAGATATGAAACCAGGGTAATTTTAGTATTATGGGTGTCTGAGAATTCTAGGAAAATCTGTTCCTTCAACTTAAGGTGGAAAAGACACTGGTATACTCACCTTTCAGATGACTGCCTGAGATGGACAGGTTCATAAAAATTCACATTCTCTACCGGTACTTGAAGCCTTCCCTTGAACCTAGGCTTTCTAAGGTTTTTAGTTGTGTTCAGACAGGCTTTGGGTGTTCTCAGGAGAAGAGGTTATTCTAGAGATGGCCTAAAGAAAGCTAAGCCATGCCCTGTTCTCCTTTCCCATGGAGACCAAACTAATCATGCTCCTCACTCAAGGACTAGAGATCAGCTCAGTTATACCTCTGGAGGTTTTAATGCTGCTGCTGCTAAGTCGCTTCAGTCGTGTCCGACTCTGTGCGACCCCATAGACGGCAGCCTGCCAGGCTCCCCTGTCCCTGAGATTCTCCAGGCAAGAACACTGGAGTGGGTTGCCATTTCCTTCTCCAATGCATGAAAGTGAAAAGTGAAAGTGAAGTCGCTCAGTNCGCGGGTGGGGGCGGGGTGGCGCGGCGTGGCTCCGTCTTGCGGCGGCGGAAGCGGCCTCCTTCGCGGGCGCGCTCCCCGCCCCCGGCCCGCCCCTCGCCAAATATGGCGCTTCCTCCGGGGGCCCTGCCTGGCGCTTCCTCCCTGCCTGAGGCCCATACAAGGCGCTTCCTTCCCGCCGCGTCTGGCAGGCGGCCCGCAGGCGGCTGTGGGCGGGAGCTCGGCCCTCCGAGTCCGCCCGCGCCCGGGAGCCCGCGGCCAGGGGACTCTGCCAAGGAGGGGGCGGCGGCGGCGGCGGGGCCGGGAACGCGTGGCCTGGCCGGGCTGAGGTAAACGCGGGGTAGGCCGACTCGGGCGTCCCCAGAGGGTCCGAGGTTGCCACTCTCCCCACCGGTTTCATGTTTTGTCCCACTGTACTCCCTGATTCTCTGAGCGCCGCAGACTTTGCTGGAGCTCCTCCGGCGGCTACCGACCCGAGGCCTAAAGCCCACACCTTAGCGTGGTGTGAGGGCCTGGCCTCGCTTGCTGCACCCCAGCGCGCGCGCATTTTTCTAGTCGGTCTTCGGGGTATTTCTCTGCTTTCTGTTTCTCTCTCCTGCCATTATCAAGCTGTCCCTTCTGCCTGGAACATTATTTTTACACCATTCTGGTGGAACTATGCGTCACCCTTACTTGTTTCAAACCTCTGTCCGTCTGGAAGCCCTTCCAACCGCCCCCCCCCATAGGCTTCTTGTGTACCTAATACATCATTTATTTATTGAGACTGGGACTCCATCTTTACATTCCTGGTGTCGGGCTTAGGATGTGAGAGTTGTTATCATATCTGAGCGAGGGGAAGGAGGGAAAGACCCTGTTGTCAGGCTAGCCTTAGACAGGGGTCCCTGACTTCAGGTCTAGTCCCAGATATCTTCACCGCTATACTCCCTGTCAGTCTGGACCTTCATGAGCCCCAGAATCCAACATGAATAGTTTGGCTCTTTTTGTGGAAACTTGGAAGGTTGGAGTGGGGGGAGCCAGAGCTGGGGCAGGTGCCTGCCATGGCACTGAGGTTGGAGCAGTGCCCACTGGGTGCTTCTACCACCCAGAATGGCCTCCCTTGCTCAGCCTGACACCTTTGGTTTATCCACTACAGGAAACAGCAACCCCTCCAGGCTCTTCTACAGCGCCTCCAGGGACTAAAACTTGCCTCAGCCACATGATTACCCTGATATGCCTGCTGGGAGATGAGCAAATGTCGGAGAGGGACTAGATCTCAGCAGAGACAGCAGTTCCTGAGCACCCACCCCGCCAGCACTTCCAGAAATGCAATGCAACATGGACCAACCTATGAGCATTTGCTCCTCTTCAGGTGAGGCAGGGAAAGAAAAGTTGAGAGCTTGGGAGTAATGAGTCGGGTAAATGCTGGGGAGGGGGCTTTTAGCACTAAGAAGCCTCTGGACTTCATCCAGAATAAAATCACTCATAGACTTCCAGTCTTTGGTTATAGACACACACACGCACACACACGGTTAATAAGGTGAAAATAAATGGAATTTTGTCCATCTCCTTGGCCTCAGATCAGCTGAGTGCCTGTGAATTGAGTATATGGAGAGGAGATGATCTCTAAGGTCCATGACTGAAGGTTTCTGGGTTAGAGTTTTGGAAAAAACGGGGCCTGGGCTGCACACGCAGGCACTAGGTTGCCTCTGGCCTTGTTCCCACCTAAGGCTGCAGGCCCAGAGCGGTCTCTTCTTTCCAGCTATGATCTAGGATTGTGGGTAATGTAGTCCAGTGGCCAGCTTCTCTGTGGTGCTCATTTTGGTCCTCCCCTCATCTCCTTCCGCTGCCAGCTACCACCCCCTTCTGCTCCAGGCTGAGGGCAGGACAAGGTGAGAAGGCGGTGCTTACTCCTTTCAGGGCTGGAAGATCCCCAGCTGGAAACCAGCAAGCTATTTATAGCTGAGCCTAGCAGAGGAGGAAGGCCTGAAAGAGGCAGGGGAGTTCTGGCAGCTTCCTCTCCAGCTACAGAATTTGCAGGAACCCCAGGCCTCTTCTGGGGAGGCCTTGTGTTCACTTCTGGGTTGACAGGGATTTGAGCCTGGAAAAACCCAATGGTGCAGTAGGGTTTCTGTGTTGCTCCCTGTCTTGAGAGAGACTGATACTTCAATGGCCCTGGGTCCTAGCTTTTAGGCCTTTCTGTGGTGGGGATATTTAATGGAACCTGAGTTCCAAATAAGCTGAGACTTTGTGCATAAAAAGCCAGTGTGACACCCAATATGACAGTTTCCTGGGATTTCTTTGCACTTTTCTTCTCCTTAACCATATTATTTTCCTGTGCTTACCTCCTAATTATCTTTTAGGACAGGAACCAAACCTTATTCATTTATTATTTATGGCACCAACCCTGTATATATGCTATAAATGAGTGATCTTGACCAAAGAAAAGCCAATCC
>SJYV01050959.1:462672-524168 GCA_006410875.1 Neotragus pygmaeus
TTGCCAAAGAAAAAACGTGAGGAAATTGCCCAAGAACTAAACGATACTGCTTTTCAGTTTGAAAGAGCCCACAAAGGATACCTAAAATGATGAATAAGAAATGATTCATACCCAGATCACTAAGCACCAAAAGAAGTTAATGTATATTATTATTATTATTATTATTTAATAATTGAAAAATCAAGAGCTGCCAGAATAAAGCATTGGAAGAACTGAAAGTTGCCTCTGGGAAGTGGGACCAGGCAATGGGAGGGTACTGCTGTTTTTCCTAGTAAGCTTCTTGTACCATGTAAATTTTGAACTATGCACATATGTTATTTTAATAGACCTAAAGATGAATTTAGAGAACCCTTAAATCGTTTCTTCGCAGTTCAGTAGGAGAGAGAGTTGTAAAATATTTTTCAGCAGTGTAGTAAGTGCCCTCATTTGCTGTGGAAGCACAAAGTGGGAAGGGGTCTTCCTACTTTGCTGTGTGGGGGCAGCTTCACATGAGAGGTGGCAGAGGATCTGGGTCTTACAGGAGAATTACTGGTTCCCTGGAGGAGGAAGGAAAAGGAACGTTTTCCATCAAAGGGAACAGCATGTGGAAAGCCTTGAAGTATGAAAAAGCATTGAGTGTTTAGGGGGAAATAAATGGTTTGAAGTTTCTAGATTTTAAGTAATTGGGCAGAGCATGTTTTATTTCTTGTTTCATTTATTGTCATTGTTTGTGTATGTGACTGTGTTCTCTAACAGATTATACACTTATTTAAGGACAGGAGTTTATGCACCTCCACAGTACCTCTCTTAGGGCTTATACGTAGCAGATAGTTTAAATATTTAACTAACATAGCCCTTTATTTAATCTTCTTGAACTCAAGAGAGGCCTCCCCAAGCCCTGGTAATAGTAGAAATTTAGACTACCTGGGATTTGAGACGGAGAAGGCAATGGCACCCCACTCCAGTACTCTTGCCTGGAAAATCCCATGGATGGAGGAGCCCGGTAGGCTACAGTCCATGGGGTCACTAAGAGTCGGACATGACTGAGCAACTTCACTTTCACTCTTCACTTTTCACACATTGGAGAAGGAAATGGCAACGCACTCCAGTGTTCTTGCATCGAGAATCGCAGTGACAGGGGAGCCCGGTGGGCTGCTGTCTGTGGGATCACACAGAGTCGGACACAACTGAAGCGACTTAGCAGCAGCAGCAGCAGCAGCAGGATTTGAGCAGTGTCCTTCTTCAGGTCTGGGTGTACGCTGATTAGTGTGCGAGGTTACAAGCCCCTGGAGGGCAGGGATCACATCCTTTCCCAGTGATGCCTTCCCACCAAGGCATCACTGTGATGGCCCAGCATTGGCAGATAGTAATTGGATGAATCTTTTCACTTTTGTTATCAGATGCCAGACTGAAAGAGAGAAATGCTCCTGCTTCCTCTTGTTTTGATGAGATCCTTACATGACTAAAAACCTTGATTTCTATAGTGGTCTCTGCCTGCCTTTAGTGAGGAAGAGAGCGAAGTAGGTGTATATCTACCAAGATTCCAACCCACTAAAAAGATTCATATTATTTATTGTCTTAACATCGTAGCATTAACTGTAAGACTGGTAAGCAGTTTAATTTTTATAAGACAATTTTGATATTTCCTTGTGATTAGTATTGTTTCTATTATTTCTCTTTCAAGTCTCATCAACATATTTAGTCCTCTCCATTTCTACTCTCACACTGAAGGATTTTCAAAGGATTTCATGAGTTTTTGGCATTCAGTTTATATTATTTGGGTTTGTTTTTGAGAAAGATATACCCTTCTCTTATAGATACAAGTTTGCCAGTTGAGTCACATATACCATCCCCCCAGATCCTGAGGCTCCTTGCTGCTTTATTTTCATTTTAAAAAGCTTTTTATTTTGAAATTGTCACAGATTCACAGGAAGTTACAAAGATATTAATAGGACAGAGGAGGTACATGTACACTTCATGCAGTTTCCCCTAGTGTACCTATAGTATAATTCCCAAACCAGGAAATTGACATTAGTCAGTTCTTTATGCCATTGTATCACCTGTGTAAATTCATGTAACACCACTGTAGTCAAGGTACAGGACTGTTCCATCACCACAAAGATCATCTTTGTACTGCTTCTTAATAGTTACAGCCCATCTCTACCATCACTAAGCCCTGGCAACTGCTAGTTTGTCTCTTATTTCTATGATTGTGTTATTTTGAGAATTTTATATAAATGGAATTATGTAGTGCGTTACCTTTGAAATTACCTTTCCCCCCTCAGCATAATGCTCTTAAGATCCATCCAAATTGTACACTTTGATCTTTATATCTGAGTAGTATTTGATACTATCGATATACTATGGTTTGTTTAATCATTTACCTATTGAAAGACATTTTGGTTGTTTCCAATTTTTTGACTCTTACAAATAAAGCTGTTATACATCTTTGTGTACAGGTTTTTGTGTGAATATACATTTTAATTTCTCTGGGATAGATGCCCAGGAATGTGATTGCTGGCTCATATGGTAGGTATAATATATGTTTAGTTTTTCAGAAACTGCCAAGCTGTCTTCCAGATTGGCTGTACCAGTTCAAGTGATGTGCAGAAATCTTACCTCCCTTTACATTTCTTTACCTTCCCCTGTTTATGATATAATTGTCTTAAATATTTTCTCTACATATATTGAGAACAACATTAGAATATGTTATAATTTTGCTTCTACCTCTAAACATAATTTAGAAAATGCAAGAGAAGGGAACTCTATTATTTTTATCCGTATGCGTAACGCTTTCTGCTCTTGCTTCATTCCTAATCTTACGTGATTTCTTCTCTTATCATCATTCTGTTTCATGAATTGCTATAGCTATTGTTTCAGGGTAGGTCTGCAGCAACATGTTTTCTTGGTTTTCCTTCATCCAGGAACTTAAAAAAAAAATTTATGGTGTAGTTGATTTACAGTGTTGTGTTAGTTTCAGATATACCCCAGAGTGATCCAGTTATATATATATATGTATATTTCAGATTCTTTTCCATTATAGATTATTACAAGATATCAAGCATAGCTCCCTGTGCTGTACAATAGGCCCTGGCTCTTTATTTTATATATAGTAGGGTGTATCTAGTTTATCCCTCCCCACCTCTTTCCCCTTTGATAACTATGTTTGTTTTTAATGTCTGTGAGTCTGTTTCTGTTTTGTAAATAAGTTCATTTGTATCATTTGTTTTTAGAATCCACGCATAGGTGATATCATATTTGTCTTTGTCTGACGTGCTTCACATAGTATGATAATCTCTCAGTCAATTCGTGCTGGTACTTGTGCTTAGTTGCTAAGTCATGTCCAACTCCATGCAACACCGTGGACTGTGGCCCACCAGGCTCCTCTGTCCATGAGGTTTCCCAGGCAAGAACAGTGGAGGGGCTTGCTGTTTCTTTCTCTCAGGGGTCTTCCCAAGCCAGGATCGAACCCATATCTCCTGCATCAGCAGGTGGATTCTTTACTGCTGAGCCATGAGGGAAGCCCCCAGGTCCAACCATGTTGCTACAGATGGCATTGCCTCATTCTTTTTGTGGCTGAGTAATATTCTGTTGAATATATATAATTACAACACATCCTCTCCATTCATATGTCATGGACTTTTAGGTGGCTTCCATGTCTTCGCTATAGTAAATAGTGCTGCTATGAACACTGTAGTGCATGTATCTTTTCAATTTTAGAGTTTTCATATTTTCCAGATAATATGCTCAGAAGTGAGATTGCTGGATCCTATGGCAATTCTGTTTTTAGGTTTTAAAGGAACTTCCATACTGTTCTCCATAGTGGCTATATCAATTTACATCCCCACCAACAGTGTAAGAACGTGTCCCTTTCTCCACACCCTCTCCAGCATTTATTATTTGTATACATTTTGATGAGGCCATTCTGACGAGTGTGCATCTAGAAATCTTTTAATTTCCCCTTGATATGGAATTCTGGGTTGACAATTTTTTTCATTTAACACTTGAAAAATATGTCCGTTTCTCTGGCATCCATGTTCTCTGCTGAGAAATCCGCTGTCACCCTAATTCTTTCTCCCCTATAGGTGAGGGTCATTTTTCTCTGGCTGCTTTTAAGAGTTTTTCTTTGTTTACAGTTTTCAGAAGTTGAATTATGATGTGTCTTAGAGTATATATCTTTGAGTTTAGTCTGTGTGGGGTTTACTCAGCTTCTTGATGCCATAAGTGTAAAGTCTCTTGCCAAATTTGGGGAGCTTTTGACCATTATTTTAGTACCTTTCCAGCCCTGCCCTCTTTCTTCTCTCCTGGGGCTCAGTAACATGAGTGGTAGATCTTCTGTTACAGTTTCACGAGCTCCTGAAGCTCTCTTCTCCTCCCCCAACCCCCAGTTCTTTTTCTTTCTGTTATTCCAATGTTGTATTATTTTGTGATTCTGTTTTCCAGTCCACTGATTCTTTCCTCTGATTCCTCTGTTGTGCTGTTTAGCATGTGCACTGAGCTTTTAATTTCAGCTCTTGTCCTTTTTATTTCTAAAATTTCCGTTTGGTTTTTCCTCCTCTGTTTCTTTGGTGGACCCTTTTCTTTGCCATGACTTTCTGTTCTTTTGTTTCAGGCATATTTGCGATTGCTCACTGAAGCATGCTTATCACAGTGGCTTTAAAATCTTTGTTAGGTAGTGTTAACATCTCTGTCATTTCTGTGTTGGAGTTTGTTTGTTGTCATTTGTCGTGTCATGAGATGTTCCTTGCTTTGGAACCTGGGTATTTTGAGTATTATGAGACTCTGATTCTTCTATTTTAAGCTTCTGCTTTAGCCAACCTCCTCTGACCCTACTGTGATGGGAAGGAGGGAGTGTTGCCTTGTTACTGACAGTTGGGGATAGAAGTCCACATTCCCCACTTGGCCTCCACTGATACCTGGGGCTAGACAGGGGTGTTTGTTACTGCTGGATGGCAGCAGGGCTTCAGGCTGTCTGCTAGTCTCTGCTGATATCACCTTGGCTGTTGGAGGGCAGCCATGCCTTTTCACTACTCTCTGTGTAGCCTCAACTGATGCCACGAGTGTGTGTGTTTGTGGAGGGGGCGTGGCCTCATTACTTTTGGGCAGTGGTGAAAGTTCTGACTCTCCACGGGGCCCTCTCCAACACCACCCTAACATTTAAGAGGCTGGCTGCCTCATTACTGCCAGGGGTGGGGGGAGTCCAGGCTCCCTGCCTGGCTTCCAGCTGTTGCCATGATGTGGTGAGGGAGGAGGGAAGCTGCTACTGCCCACCTCCCTACTGGGTCTTCTCCGACACCATCCAGGCTGGCAGGAGGCATCCCTCTTACAGCCTGATGAAGGTGGAAAGCTCGGTTCTTTCCACTAGGCATTTACTGTCAGAGGAATGGGTGGAATGATCTGTTTTTGAGGAAGTGTTGGCCAGTATGTTAGGGTTCTCAAAAGAAACAGACCAATATAATGTGTGCATATGTGTGTGTGTGCATGTATATATGTGTGTGAGTGTTTGTATGTATCAGAGAGAGATTGATTTAGGGAATGGACTCACAATTGGTGGGGGCTGGTCTGAAGTTTGCAGGGTTGATTGGCAGACCGAAGACCTAGGGAAGAATTGATGTCGCAGCTCCAGTCCAAAGGCAGTCTGGAGACAGAATTCTCTTCCTGATGGGAAGGAGGGGGTGAGAGAATACTTGTTTTTTTTAATTAAAGTCATCAGCTGATTGGGTGAGGCCCATCCACATTATGAAGGATAGTCTGCTTTGCTCAGAGTCTACTGCTTTAAATGTTAATCTAATCTTAAAATATCTTTGTAGCAACATATTTGGCCTGATATTTAGATATTGTGGCCAAGTAGGCTGGCACATAAAATTAATGATCACCACTGGAATAGAATGGTTATTGTCTAAAAGTATTGTTCCTGGAGTCCTGAGGTTCCTAGCCAGTCTGCCTTCTTTCATCTACTCTTTGGAGTTGTCTTATATTTGTTTCATGTGTAGTGTCCAGGATTTTTCAGCTGGACTCAGCAGAAGGAATATGGAAAAGTACCTTCTCTGGTTTTTTTTTTTTTTTTTTACCACCTTCTTTTAACATATTAGATTAAATGCTTCATTGATATTTGAGGCCATAGGTTTTTATTTCTAATTCTCTCCTCTGTTTTCTCCTGAAATTTAAATTCTCCCTTCTGTGCATGTGTGTGTTTTAATTTAATTTTATTCGGGGCTCTGCTGGGTCTGTGTTGCTAATTTCTGTAGTGGTGATGAGCACGGACTGCTCTCCAGTCGCAGCGCACAGGCTTTTCACTGCAGTGGCACAGACTCTGGGGTGTGTGGCTTTCAATCGTTGTAGCCTGTGGGCTCCGTAGTTGCGGCACTCGGGCTTACTTGCCCTGCGTCATGGGGACGCTTCCCAGACCAGGGATTGAACCCATTTCCCTGCATTGGCAGGTGGATTCTTAACTCCCTGGATCACTTGTGTGTTTTTTTAAAAATACCAGCTTTTTTGGACTAGAGTGTCTAGTCTATGATTTTCTCTGGGTGTCCTTTTCCTCCAGATTTTTGTTTGAAATTTTCTTCATCTGGTTGGAGGTTTTTCTAAGCACATTCACTCTTAGTGAGATGTATTAATATTCTGATACTTAACCACAAGTGCACTCGTCTATAAGTCATAATTCAGAAATACAGTTCTGTGATTCGGTCCCATTGTTTGTATTCTTCTGTTCACCTCCCTTATCTTTCTCTTCCAAACTTCCGACCTTTACCTCGGAAAGAAATGGAAAGTATCATCTCTTGGCCTCAGAGACCTTCAGCATCCTATCTGTGACCTCGGAGTCTCTCAAGACACAGTCTTGCTTTCTTCGGTCCTCGGTTTCTGGTGTGAGTTGGCAGAGTTTGGCGTTTGGCCGATTTATGTCTTAGCTGGTTCGCTATCAAGTTTGATGTACTGCAGGAAGACGGAATACTTCCCTACTTTTCTTTTACCCGTGTTGGTTGTGTTTTCACAGTCAGTGGCGTTTGCAGAGACTCTAATTACAGTCAGTGGCATTTGCAGAGACTCTAATTCAAAGCCTGGGAGCCCCAGCTGCTTCACATAACGTAGCCTGTTCCACCTGCCTGTCTGGCTGGCTCACTTACACCTGTGAGTCTTCCAAAGGTAGTGCTGTTCCTGTCACGCCTCTCTTTTCGGCTGCCCTGCCTCCAGCTACTCTGCCAAACCACTTTTCCAACTACGGATCTTGTTTTCTACAGGAGTTCTTACAGATTGAGCAGAGGAAACTTTCTTATATTTCTTTTTATTTTGTTATTGCAACACAATTTTCCCATGGCTGTTTACCGGCTCTGATCCCATATTATGCACCATCTATTTCCCTTTAAAAGCCAAAATCTAAAAATCTTTTTAAAAAATCCACTTATAATCATCACTCAATTATCTGTGTTAGTAGAAAAAGCAGTATATTAATAACGCCTTACTCTTGAATATATTTTGCTATTAATATTTTGGGAATTCACAGAATTTCAAATAAACTAAAAAAGCTACCCATTAAAACCCAGCATAAGAATCATCAGAAAATTATCACCTTCCCCAGTCCATTTCCCTTTATCTTGCTTTTTCCAGTATTCATGTACAGAACACGTTATAGGTTGATGCTAAAATGTTACCCTGTTGTTTATTGAATTTACATTGTTTTGAACGGGTGATGAAAACAACTGCAAAACGTTTGAGTTTAAAAAGCCAATCCCACTACTGGGCATACACACNTTCATGTCGATGTATGGCAAAGCCAATAGAGTATTGTAAAGTAAAATTTAAAAAGTAAATTAAAAAAAAAAAAAGCTATTTCCTCTTCTTGGAATGCAAAATCTATACCAGGAACTGATAATAATATCAATCAACTAATAAAGCAGAGAAAATTATAATAGAAAATTATGTGAACATGTTTTCCCAGCTCAAATGATTAAAAATTAATTTTCTGTTATTTTTTATTTTTACTTTGGCACAATTGTTTTATTCCATTGGCTGAATGCCATTTAAAGTTTCTTTACCTTGTATTGTCCATCTCAGGTAGTGAACTCCTAAAGGGCACATGTCTGTCTATATGTTTGTCTTCTTTGGTCCTCTTTTAAATTACAATGACAATATAAAAACTTTAAAGGAAAATCAAAGTTTTTGATAAAAATGGTGTGTATCGCTTTTTGTATATATGACTCAAGTAAAATTTTTTGGAAGTTGAGTGATTTTTCTTTGGTTTCCTAATTTGGTAATCAGTAGATTTTTTTCATAAAGGTGGTAATGATAGTAACTTTAGTTATAAAAACAAATGAATTTCATCCTGTATTATAGATGTAATCTTAAAATGTTGTATATAAACTGGCATTTTTAAAAAAAATCAAATTTATGNGACAATATAAAAACTTTAAAGGAAAATCAAAGTTTTTGATAAAAATGGTGTGTATCGCTTTTTGTATATATGACTCAAGTAAAATTTTTTGGAAGTTGAGTGATTTTTCTTTGGTTTCCTAATTTGGTAATCAGTAGATTTTTTTCATAAAGGTGGTAATGATAGTAACTTTAGTTATAAAAACAAATGAATTTCATCCTGTATTATAGATGTAATCTTAAAATGTTGTATATAAACTGGCATTTTTTAAAAAAATCAAATTTATGAGGAATTTTCTGGCTGTCCAATGGTTAGGACTCAGTGATTTCATTGCCAAGAGCCTGGGTTCGCTCCCTGATCTGAGACTTAAGATCCCACAAGCCATGAGACACAGCCCCCAAAAAATCAAATTTAGAAAAGAAACCCTGAATTTGCTGTTGTAAAATAAAAGGAATTAAACAATTTCCATGATTTCTCAATTTTCTAAAGATGCATTTCATATAAAATAGTAAGTTTGTTTATACTGAGGTGTGTCACTGAGAGCTAAGGGATATGTAGATTGGGCTTCACTGAGTGGTATTGCCACTGTTCTGGGTATTTACTGGCATATTTATTGATAAAGCCATTGGAATTGAAGAAGCTCCATAAAAATTTAAAATTTCTTCAAGCACCCCAAATTTCCCTAACCCTTTACATTTTTAACAGTGTCAGAATAATGATGGTGATATCTTGGCTTTGAATCCCTGGATCTTAGTTCCCCCGACCAGGAATCCAGCCCAAATCTTCCTGCAGTGGAAGTGCAGAGTCTTAACCACTGGAGCACCAGGGAAGTCCTAAATAGCTCCTTGAGCTCAGCACATTCAGAGAACTGAATGATCTTATTTTGCCTTTGCCATTCCTGACAAATATGTATCTTCAGCTACGTTCAGTGCTGGTAGTGAGACAGACTTTTTGATTGCTCATGTCTTGGCAGTACGAAAAGCAGACCCGGTGTATTTGTTACCTCTAGCACAGGGACGTCTTTCCATATGAAGATACATCTAATGCTGAGCCCCAGCAGTTTGAGAAGCATAGAGTCAGCAATATGGAGTATATCTACAATTGCGATGGAATTTTTTCCCTACAGTATTTGTTCGAGTTGAGAGGGATTTTAATGGTTTGCAGGCTAAGAGATAGTAAAAGGTTAGGCTAGGTTAAGAACTTCCCTAAACTGCAGAGCTGGAGGTAGAAGCAGAGTCTTTAGAGGTCCCATCTCTTGACGAGAATGGTAATATTAGATAGATTTAAATAAGAATAATGCATAGTTGGGTGCAAGGGGTTCAAAGCATTATTCCACTTTTCTGCTGGTGTCATTTCAGAGAGTTAGCTGTCTCAAACACTTGTCTGTTTTATGATTCCTTGCTGGCATAATCCATGTCTAACTATAGTAGGATTATATACAATAGGATTTCTTTATAAATTTGTATTTTTTTATAATGAAATATCATGGCTAAAATGGAATCAAAAGATATCTTCTCAGAGAAGTTCTTCACAAGCAGAAGGTTCTGCAAGCTTGCATATCTGGACTTAATTGTCTCTTATGTCTTCTCTATGAATTGAGAATAAGCAAGGAACATCCATGTGGAGTTTTGGTCTGTTCTTATGTGCAATTCTTCTGTTCATTTTCTGTGTCCTTCATATTCTCTAACCTTCATCCTAAGAGCAGGAGCACCCTCGTAGATCTGAAGGGAGTTATATGTTCCGTTCACAGCAGTGGGATCCCAGAATAATTGTTCAAATTAATTTTTCTAAGCAACTCCCATACTTTTAATTATTTTATTCTATAAACTACACAAGCAAGTCAAATCTTGTTATGATGAATTGTCTAGCCTTACTCAAAATTAATAGCCAGTTTACTGGAACTTGAACTCATTTTCATAGCTATGGAAACATTTTAGTAGATTTATCACAATTAATAAACAGCTGAGCAAAGCATCTAAACAGTTTTTTCAACTTCGATCCTCCCACTTTTCTTGGAGGTTATAAGACAGCCAATTTTGATTGATCTTTCACATTATTTCGTTAAACTCTTACACTTTTTTTCTTTTTGACTGCACCACATGGTGAGTGGGAATCCTTGTGTCTCTGACTAGGGATTGAACCTGGACCCTCAGCAGTGAAAGCTCAGAATCCTAACCGCTGAACCAGGGAATTCCCTCCCCTTAAACCTGGTGGGCTGCAGTCCATGGGGTCGCAAAGAGTCAGATACGACTGAGCAACTTCACTTTCACTTTCCACTTTCATGCATTGGAGAAGGAAATGGCAACCCAGTCCAGTGTTCTTGCCTGGAGAATCCCAGGGACGGGGGAGCCTGGTGGGCTGCCAGCTCTGGGGTCACACAGAATCAGACACGACTGAAGCGACTTAGCAGCAGCAGCAGCAAACTCTTAGAGGATTCTTTCCTACATTTGTTTACTGGAGAACTTTCAGTGACATTTGAGAAATAAGATCTGTTCTCTACATGGAGATGGTTTCTCTTTGATGCTCCCTGAACTTCACGTTGGCCCTTGCCAGAGATCTCTATTTTTACAGCTCCGTGCGTCATTGTCATTTCCAGCTGATAAATGCGTGAATGCATGTTCACATCCTTCCTGCCTTAGGACTTGTCGGGGCTTGGCTCCGGCACTGGGTAGACAGCAGGGAAGGTCACTGAGAAAAGGAGGTTAATTCTTTCCTTGTCCCCCATGACATTCTAAGCTGTGATAAACTTATGTTTGGTACAACTGTTGAACCCAGTCCTATTGTTATTTTTTTCTCAACCTTCAACCTCCTCCGCAGCCTTTCTGTGCCGTTTGAAATCCACTCTCCCTGAGTTTCCCAACTGAGTACTTCTTTGATCCTTCTCCAGTGGCCTCTCTAAGGGATCTTTTCAGCCCCTACTTCTTCCACTTTCTTCTGCCGGTACTTTAGGCATCCTCCCAAGCTTTATCTGGGGCCTTCTGCTCTTCTCTTCCTTTTCCTACCCTTTCACCTTTGCCTCCCTCAATTTACTTTCACTTTTTAAAATTCATGCTCTCTTGTGTACATGTATTAACATAGTTATTTGGCACCTGCTGTGTACTTTGCACTATACTAGATTTTTGGAATGCATGAAATGAGATAGACACAGTCCCAACTTCCACAGAATTTACTCTTTCCCCAATTGATTCATAAATTATAATTATATGGTGTGTTAATGGAGAAGTACTGGTTGATATGAGAGCATGTAATTTAGGGGCCTGTCCTAGTTTAAGTGGACAGTGAAGTCTTTCTCGAAAATCATTTTTAGCTAAAATCTGAAGGATGAGTAGGGATTTCTGAGGTAACAACAGGGAGTATTCCAGGCAGTAAGAACTGTAGACTCTAACTCAGTATTCTAGTCACATGGAGCTTCTTCCAGTACTTAAATACACCGTGTTTCTTTCCACCTCAGTAGATGTTGAAACACAAGTTATCATCTTCTCTCAGTCTTAACCTAAACTGACTCTTCACTGCATTTCCTCCTTTTCCCCAGCTCACTGCATTAGAAATCCTGGAGTCACTGATTTCCTTTCAGATAGACCCGAGATCTACCCTTTCTGCTCCCTTCACCCCTCTGCCTGCCATGGAGCTTCAGGGTGTGGTCCCGTCGCAACTGGGTACTGTGATGGTGACTGCAGTCTTTGCTTCCAGCCTTCTCTTGCAAGTGCTTCCTTCCCCCGCCCTCCCCGGCATAGCCAATATGAACCTCTCATTCTGAGACCCATTTTTCAGTTGTATTACTCCTTGGTTAAAAGACTGGAGAATGAAATGGCAACCCACTCCAGTATTCTTGCCTGAAGAGTTCTGTGCACAGAGAAGCCTGGCAGGCTACAGTCCATGGGTCACAAAGAGTCGGACATGACTGAAAGACTATCACTCACTGAAAAGTCCTAGAGTAGATTCCTGATGCACAAAATCCAGAGTGCCCTACTTTGGGTCCTCTGTTATCAGTCCTTGGACCTCCTCTCTCTAGTTCTGTTTCTCATTGCACACATTCTGGAACAAGCAGATATTCCACCTCTTTCCCCTGAAGACCTTGCTTTTTCTGCCTTTTATTCTCTGTTCTAACTTTGGCCACCATGTCCTGGAAAGCTTTTCAACTACTGAAGCCCCCTGTGATTTCTTTGTCTCTGAACTCTACTTATAATATTTTCTGTATTTCATATGTGCCAGTATTATTTCCTGACCTAAATTGCAAGTTTAATAACAGAGACATGTCTTAGAGGAATTTTATATACTTAGTTTAGTATTCACCTAACTATAGGTACTTAATAAAGGCTTTGATGATGCCCAGAAGATTGATTTTTCCAGTTTTTATAAAAATTGAAATACAGTTGATTTATAATATTGCATTAGTTTCGGTTGTACAGCATAGTTATTCAGGACTTGGCAGATTATAGTCCATTGTAGGTTATTAGAAGATAATAGATATAATTCCCTGTGCTATACAGTAAATCCTTGTTGCTTATCTATTTTATATATAGTAATTTATAGTTGTTAATCCAAAACTCCTAATTTGTGTCTCTCCTCTCCCTCTTCCCTTTGGTAACCATAAATTTGTTTTCTATTTCTGTGAGCTCAGAATTTCATTTTGATATCATTTAGCAGATGCTGCCAATTCATTGCTAATCAAGGACTGTGAGTAGTTAATATTATAACTGTTGTGTCCTACACGTTGGACATGACTTGACAATAAATACCAATCTAGGTTGAAAACAAGAAAAATTCATCTTACTGGGCTCTAATGCTCCAAGGTTCTTTTATATTAGTCAAGTTCTCACTTTTCACTGAATTAAATTTCCTTCTAATATTATAGCTATTTGCATAGTAGTGCTTTATAGTTTTCAAGTTTTACTTAAATGAATCATCTCATTTAATCCCCATTACAGCTTTTGAGCCAAATGGTGTTATCCTTATTTTTTACAGAAGGAATTAAAGTATAAAAAACTTAAATGACTGTGAGTCACCCAGCTAGTATTTACGGAGCCCAGACCAGAATCTAGGCTTTTGACTTAGAGTTCCTCTTTTAATTTTTTTCCAGCTTTATTGAGATATAATTGACAAATGACATTATGTAAGTTTAAGGTATGTGTGCTAAGTCACTTCAGTCATGTCTGACTCTTTGCAACCCTATGGACTGTAGCCCATCAGGCTCCTCTGTCCATGGGATGCTCCAGGCAAGAATACTATAGTGGGTTTCCATGCCCTCCTCCAGGGCATCTTCCCCACCCAGGGATCAAACCCACGTCTCTCACATCTTCTGCAGGCAGACAGGTTCTTTACCATTAGAGCCACATGGTAAGTCCAAGTTTAAGGTATAAAATGATGATTTCATGTTTGTATATATTGTGAAATGATTACCACAGTAAGTTAGTTAATAGATGCATCACTTCAAGCAGTTACCATTTTTTTTGTGGTGAGAGTATTTAAGGTCTTCTCTTAGGTGATTTCAAGTATACAACACTGTATTGTTTTCACTGTGGTTCCCATGCTCTACGTTAGATCTGTAAAACTTAGTCATCTGTAACTGAAATTTGTACCTTTGACCAACAACTCTCCATTTCCTCCAGCCTGTTCGGAACCCCCTTTCTACTTTGTTTCTGTGAGTTTGACTTCTGGATTCTATACCTGAGTGAAGTCATATACTTATCTATACAGGATATACTTCTCTTTCTGTGTCTGACTTATTTCACTTAGCATAATGCCCTCAGGGTTCATCCATGTTGTCACAAATAGCAGGATTTCCTTCTTTTTGTGGCTGAATAATATTCCTTTTTGTGTGTATGCACGCGCATGTGTGAGGTAGAGAGAGAGAGCAAGCTAGCTATCCATACCACATTTCATCTTGTGACAGATGCTTAGCTGGTTTCATGTGTTGGCAGTTGTGAATAAAGTTGCAGTGAGCATCAGAGGTGCAGGTATCGCTTCACCTTGGTGATTGCATTTCCTTCAGGTCCATACCAAAAATTGGATTGCTGAATCATATGGTAGTTTTATTTTTGATTTTTTGAGGAAACTCCATACTGTTTTCCATAATGGCTGTGCCAGTTCCTGTTCCTACTAACAGTGCAGGGTTTCACTCTTCTCCACATACTTGCCAGTACTTACCTCTTTTCTTTTTGATAATGGCCATTCTTTCTCCGGGAGTTGGTGATGGACAGGGAGGCCTGGCGTGCTGCGATTCATGGGGTCGCAAAGAGTCGGACACAACTGAGCGACTGATCTGATCTGATGATTCTTTCAGGTACGAGGTTGCCATCTCATTGTGGTTTTGATTTGCATTTCCCTGATGATTGGTGATACCGAGCACCTTTTCACGTACCTGTTGGCCATTTGTGTGTCTTTTTTGGAAAAGTGTCTGTTCAGGTCCTTTGCCCATTTTAAACCATATTTATTTGGCTTTTTGGCTCTTGAGTTCTACGAGTTCCATTGAGGATATTAATCCTTTACCAGATAGATGGTTTGCAGATATTTTTTTCTCTTTCCATAGGTGGCCTTTTTATTTTGGGCTCCTTTTTCAACTGCCTTGTTTCTTTTCTGCTAGAAAAACTACCCTTGATCACACCTAATCATTTTTTGCCAGAGACCTTTGTCCTTGTGTATTGTAGTTGTTTGGTGACTGATTGCTAGAAAAAAAGAATATTCATCAGCTGCTTTCCAGAATAGTTGAAAGAGGTTGCATTTCTCTTTTTAATGGATTAGTATTTCAATTAATATGGTTTTTACCTTGGTATCTTTCTAAAAACTACTTTAAATGAAATTTGCTTATGGGTGGTGTGATGAGTGAAGTCTCAAGCTAACTGGTATAGTTGGGTATTAACTAGTTACTCTCCACATCTCTGGTAGACCATGTGCAAAACTAAATAATCAGACCTGTAGCATGCCTGGCCAGAAAATGCCAGGCTGAGCTCAAGTATTGAAATGTCAAACTCAGAGCTCCCTCACCAAAGGAGGTCTAGACTCGAGACTGTGAATCTTTACCCCTTGCCGGTTCTATTTGATTACAGAAGCATGGCACTTACAAAGCTTTTAAAAACTTGTTTCATGTTTTTAAAATCCCTGGGAGCTACAGAGTGGGTGTTCAGACCAAAAAGGCTGCTTCCTGGAGTGTTTATGCCAAGGATCATTTTTAGAGAGTTATGTGGAGTGGAATCGGGTCTGACGTCAATTCTCAGTGTGCTTTCCCTCCCCTGGAGGAATAGCCATATGTAGAGACAGATGTGAGGCTTGAAGTCTTTTTTACATATAAATAATGCTGAGAGAGAATGAGAACAGTACTGTGAGTTAGAGGTTGGGGAAGAACAGAGTTTGCTGCAAGCCAGAGATGGCCAAGTTGTTTTTATATGCACTTTTTCAAACCTTAAGTTGTGTATAACCCATAAGCCTAAATGTACACAAAACATAAATGTAAATTAAATTAGTAATAATACAATAATAATAGAACAAATACCTGTGTAATCGTCACCCAGGTCAAATACTAGAACATTATCAGCACCCAGAAGTTCCCCGAGTAATTCCTTTGATCACTACCCCATTCCCTCTTTTGCTTACGATAAAAATGTTCTTACTTTTCTCTTTAGATTTACTGCTTTTGTAAGCATTCCTAAACAACTTAAATTAGTTTTGCCTGTTTTTGAACTTCATATACATGGAATCATACTGCATTTTTATGTGTCTTGATCCTTTTGCTTAACATTTTGTTTGTAATCACATGTTGATAAGTGTAGGGTAGTTTGTTCTCTTTTATTACAGTATAGATTTCATTGTATGGCTATATCACTATTATCTTACTGTTGATCATTTTTTGGTTATTTCCCATCTGGGCCAGCTGTAAATAATGCCACTTTGAATATTCTTGAACTTATCTTTTGGTGCATGCATTCCTGTTGGATATACATTAGCTTGAACCATGTGAAATTACCTTTTTTGTGTGTGTATGGATCAGTCACATATTAATGATTCCATATGGTTCATTCTAATACCTAGGAGTAGAATTTTTGGATCATAAGAAATGTATATGTTCACTTTTAGCAGATTCTGCCAAATTCTTTTCTGAAAATTTTGTACCAACTTAATCTCCTGTTAGCAATGTATAAGAATCGCTCCACATTCTGGTCAATACTTGGTATTGTAATTTTTCATGTAATTTTGATTGGCATTTCCTTGGTTACTGGTACAGTTGAATACTTTTTGGTTTTGGCCACTTTGATTTCTTCTTCTGAAGTACCTATTCAAATCATTTGCCCATTTTCCTGTTGGATGGTCCATTTTTGTCTTATTGACTGGTAGGTGTTCTTTATGCATTCTAGACATGAGTGCTTGATTGTTAATATATTGCATATATCTTCTCTCATTCTTTGACTCATCACTTCACTCTCTTAATGGTATCTTTGATGAATGGATATTCCCAAGTTTAATATAATCAAATTTATCCATCATTTCTTTTATAGTTAATACTTGTTGTGCTTGTCTAAAAGAGCTTTTGCCATATGTTAGACCTTGACAGTAGTCTCCCATATTATCTTCCAAGAGTTTTGCTTTTCACGTTTAGTTCTGTAATCCATATGAAGTAGATTTTTTTTTTTACTTTATCAGTATTTTTTCACTGAAGTATAGTTTATTTTACAATGTGTTAATTTCTACTATACAGCAAAGTGATTCAGTTATATGTATACATATACACATTCTTTTTAAAAAATACTCTTTTCCACTCTGGTTTATCATGGAATACTGAATACAGTTCTCTAAGTTATACAGTAGGTCCTTATTGTTTATTCACTGTGTGCAGAAGTCCAGTTGCATTTCCCCTCCAGTGGAGATTCAGTTGTCCCAGCATGCATCAGTGAAGAGACCGTGCTCTTCCCAGTGCTCCAAGGTGTCGCTTTTATCATAGATCAGGGTCCATATTGGCCTGTAAGCTGTTTTATTTGGTGGTCTCTTCTAACCCAGCACTAATACCTCATTGTCTTAATCACCATAACGAGTCCCCACCTTGTTCTTTTCCAAGAGTGCCTGGACTGTCCTTGTCCTTTGCATTCCCAAATATATTTTAGAATCAGTTTGTCAAGTTTCATCAAAAAAGTCTATTGGTATTTTTATTGAGATTGCATTTAATCTCTCAATCAATTTATTTAGAATTCCCATCTTTATAATAGTGAGTCTTTAACCTAGAAATAAGGTTTATCTTAAAGGTCTACTTTATGTTTATTAAAATTTTTTGAGATAAAATTCATCATTTCAATTATTTTTTATTATCCAATTTACCATTTTAATCATTTTTAGGTATATAATTCAGTTGTATTAAGAACATGCATACTGTTATGCAATCATTACCACTCTCTATCTCCAGAACCTTGACTTTCAGTATGTTCGTAGTGTTTCAGAGCATTTCATTGCCCGCCCCCTGCTGCCAAAAAAATACCTATACCCATTAACTCCCCCAATCCTTAGCAACCACTAATCTGTTTTCTGTCTTAATGTGTTTGCCTCTTCTGGACATTTCTTATAAATGGAGTTACACAAGAATGGCCTTTTGTGTCTCTTCACTTAATATAATGTTGTCAAGGCTCATCTTTGTTGTAGTATGTATCCTTTTTAAGACAGTGATATACCACTGCATTTTAGGCCACATTTTAATTATATGAATATACCACATTATAAATTCATCAGTTGATAGACACTTGTCAATAAAATTCTATAATTTTTTATGGAGGCCTTGCCCATATTTTGTTAGATTTATTCCAAACCACATGTTTTAAAATCCTTATGAATGGTATTTTAATAATATAATTTGAAAATATGTAATTTTTTCAGTGTATGTTGTTTACTGCTGTTATGTGGGAATATATGGTGCTGTTTTACATTCTATAAATAGGTTAAAGTTTGATAAACTCTTAATTCCAAAAATTTTTCTGTTGACTCCTTTGGATTTTATGTATACCAATCATATCATTGTGATGAATAAATGAGTTTTTTTCTTTTCATTTCTTCTACCATTTGTTTTTTCCTTTTATCTTTTGCTGCTGACTAGAATCTCTAGTGAAGTGTTGAACAGAGTAATGATAACAAGCAGCCTCATCTTATCCCTGCTTCCAAAGGAACAGCTTTCAACCCTTCATCAGGGTTGAAATATGAGATTTGCTATAGATCTGATTGTATTTCAAATGGTGTTTATCTTAGCTGAAACCTGGCATTCTTGGACAACTCTTTTTTGGTTTTAATTTTTAAGCAACATTTAGATGAGTTCCTGAGAGTACTTTGCCTCTTATTCGGTCATTTTGGGCAGTTGATGTATGACATTGGCAGTCACACTGACTTGAGTCCATTATGGCTCTACTGGGCTTCCCTGGTGGCTCAGACAGTAAAGAATCCACCTGCAATTAGGGAGACCTGGGTTCGACCCATAGGTTGGGAAGATCTCCTGGACGAGAGCATGACAACCCACTCTAGTATTTTGCCTAGAGAATCCCCATGGACAGAGGAGCCTGGTGGGCTACAGTTCCATGGGGTCACAAAGAGTCAGGCACAACTGAAACAACTAAACACACACATGGCTCTACTGTAAACTCTTGTGATTTTGGTGAGGATTGTGTATCTTTTTAGGGTGAGAACTTATTTGTTTATTTGTTATTTATTTCTATATCGTTAGCACAAACTTATTAATGCCTAGTATATTGTAGGGACTTCATATAGATCTTGAAAAAAATGAAGTTATATAATTTGTCTCTGAGTCTTGGATTCCTCATTTATAAAATAGGAATTAACAATTCCTCTATCAGTTCAGTTCAGTCACTCAGTCGTGTCCGACTCTTTGCGACCCCATGAATTGCAGCACGCCAGGCCTCCCTGTCCATCACCATATCTGAGGTTATTGATATTTCTCCCGGCAATCTTGATTCCAGCTTGTGCTTCTTCCAGCCCAGCGTTTCTCATGATGTACTCTGCATATAGGTTAAATAAGCAGGATGACAATATACAGCCTTGATGCACTCCTTTTCCTATTTGGAACCAGTCTGTTGTTCCATGTCCAGTTGTAACTGTTGCTTCCTGACCTGCTTACAGATTTCTCAAGAGGCAGGTCAGGTGGTCTGGTATTCCCATCTCTTTCAGAATTTTCCACAATTTATTGTGATCCACACAGTCAAAGGCTTTGGCATA
Source organism: Neotragus pygmaeus (assembly GCA_006410875.1). Lineage (NCBI taxonomy): Eukaryota > Metazoa > Chordata > Mammalia > Artiodactyla > Bovidae > Neotragus > Neotragus pygmaeus. The sequence continues at coordinate 482,219 of SJYV01050959.1, forward strand.
GTCAATCAAGCAGAAGTTGATGTTTTTCTGGAACTCTCTTGCTTTTTCCATGATCCAGCGGATGTTGGCAATCTGATCTCTGGTTCCTCTGCCTTTTCTAAAACCAGCTTGAACTTCAGGAAGTTCATGGTTCACATATTGCTGAAGCCTGGCTTGGAGAATTTTGAGCATTACTTTACTAGCATGTGAGNTCCAGTTCTAACTGCTGCTTCCTGACCTGCATACAGATTTCTCAAGAGGCAGGTCAGGTGGTCTGGTATTCCCATCTCTTTCAGAATTTTCCACAGTTTATTGTGATCCACACAGTCCAAGGCTTTGGCAGAGTCAATAAAGCAGAAATAGATGTTTTTCTGGAACTCTCTTGCTTTTTCCATGATCCAGCGGATGTTGGCAATTTGATCTCTGGTTCCTCTGTCTTTTCTAAAACCAGCTTGAACATCAGGGAGTTCACGCTTCACGTATTGCTGAAGCCTGGCTTGGAGAATTTTGAGCATTACTTTACTAGCATGTGAGATGAGTGCAATTGTGTGGCAGTTTGAGCATTCTTTGGCATTGCCTTTCTTTGGGATTGGAATGAAAACTGACCTTTTCCAGTCCTGTGGCCACTGCTGAGTTTTCCAAATTTGCTGGCATATTGAGTGCAGCACTTTCACAGCATCATCTTTCAGGATTTGAAAGAGCTCAACTGGAATTGGGGTTTGACCCTTGGAAAGGTGTAATTTGTTTCTTAAATGAGGGAAATCCAAAGCATCAAATAAATAAGAAGAACTTAGAAAAAAACAAAATTAAATGCACTTGAGAAGAAGATGTAAAACAATCAAGTTTCATGAAATTGGAGTCAGAAGTCTATGACCAGCTATTTCTAAACAATTATGTAATCATGGGGAAGTTGCTTAATCTTTCAGTTTCATTTTATCTGGTAAGTGACATAGCTTAACTAGATTGAACTCTAAAACTTTCAATAACTGAAAATCTACAGACTTTTTAAAGAAAACTCGGGTATAGAAAGTGAAAATATTTCCTCAATGATTATTATCAATAACCATATATATTCAGCAAAGCTATAAATTAGACTACCTCAGGAATTATGTGTATCTTTGTGTGATGTCAAAATGTGACATAATTTTCCAACTCATATTTATGATTTTTATAGCTAAATTCCTTATATTTCCCTTTTGCATCATTGAAATAATCATTTCTTTATTCTTGCTTGCATTTTAGCTGAAAGACAAACAAAATAAAGCTGCAGTTTAAAACACATAAATATTTGTCTTTTGGTAACATTGACTTTTGAAAATAAGATCATGTCCTTTGGAATTTCTCTGACTTGATAAGTTATTAAAAATGTGATTTCCCCTCAAAATGCTTTATCACACTGACATAGGTGTTGACAACTGACGATGAAATTATCAAATATATTATCAGAAAGAATAAAAACACCATATCTCTTCTATGGAATAAATAATCCACGTTCTGGAAAGATGCATTTTATTCAGATATGGTTAAAGGACTAACATATATTTTAAAGTCTGAACTACAATAATGAATGAAGCAATATGTCTATTGTTTTATTTGTTATTGAAATGTTTATACTTACGATAAGTTCAATGTTAGCTTCATAATAAAATATCAACCTAAGTTTTAATCAATAGCATGACTTGAAAATGCACTCTTTAAAGTGGATTACTATTTAAAATTGTAACTGACATTCCTTGTTGAAGAACTTTTCCCCAATGACCATGGAAATATCAATAATATTTTGAAAATGGTGCTGACTTTCTTCTTGAATTTTGAGCATTACTTTGCTAGCGTGTGAAAAGAGTGCAATTGTGTTGTAGTTTGAGCATTCTTTGGCATTGCCTTTCTTTGGAATTGGAATGAAAACTGACTTTTTCCAGTCCTATGGCCACGGCTGAGTTTTCCAAATTTTCCAGTATATTGACTGCAGCACTTTGACAGTATCATCTTTTAAGATTTGAAATAGCTCAGCTAGAATGAGCATTTCAAAATTCTTCAAGCTAGGCTTCAACAGTACATGAACTTCCAGATGTTCAAGCTGGATTTAGAAAAGGCAGAGGAACCAGAGATCAAATTGCCACCATCTGTTGGATCATAGAAAAAGCAAAAGAATTCCAGAAAAACATCTGCTTCGTTGACTACAGTAAAGCCTTTGACTGTTTGGGTTACAACAAATTGTGGAAAATTATTAAAGAGATGAGAATACCAGAGCACCTTACTTGCCTCTTGCAAAACGTGTATGCAGGTCAAGAAGCAACAGTTAGAACTGAACATGGAATCGACTGGTTCAAAATGGGGAAAGGAGTATGTCAAGGCTATATATTGTCACCCTGCTTATTTACCTTCTAAATGCAGAAGTACAGATACAGAGTACATCATGTGAAATGTCAGGCTGGATGAAGCACAAGCTGGGATCAAGATTTCTGGGAGAAATATCAATAACCTCAGATATGCAGATGATACCACCTTAATGGCAGAAAGTGAAGAAGAACTAAAGAGCCTCCTCATGAAGGTGAAAGAAGAGAGTGAAAAAGCTGGCTTAAAACTCGACATTCAAAAAATGAAGATCATGACATCCAGTCCCATCACTTAGATAGACAGATGGGGATAGATCACAAATAGATGGGGAAACAATGGAAACTGTAGTAAACTTTATTTTCTTGGGCTCCAAAATCACTGCAGATGGTGATTGCAGCCATGAAATTAAGAGACACTTGCTCCTTGAGAGAAAAGCTATGACAAACTTAGACAGCATATTGAAAAGCAGAGACATTACTTTGCTGACAAAAGTTCAGCTAGTCAAAGCTATGGTTTTTCCAATAGTCATGTATGGATGTGAGAGTTGGACTATAAAGAAAGCTGAGCACCGAAGAACTGATGCTTTTGAACTATGATATTGGGAAAGACTCTTGAGAGTCCCTTGGNCAACAATTCTCGGACACCATCTGGACATCCTACAACTCAATGCAACTCTCGTGCTGTCTACCCAGAGACTGATCAGACTCCACAGATTGAGAGCTTAGTCCTACAAGACTGCCCCCTTCTCCTGCCTACCTCAGATGCCAATCTCAAGCCCAGGCTGCTGCCTCTTTCTGACTGGCTGGTGACAGACTGGGGCCATGACCCCCTTCTTGGACTTCAGCTGCTGGTTGTAAGTCCAGGTTGTTCCTTGAAATTTTGATTGACTGGGTGTAAAGCAGAATCTCCCATGACCGTCTCCTTGGGTTTGATTAATTTGCTAAAGTATGACACACAGAGAAACATTTTACTTACTAGAGAACTGGTTTACTATAAAAGGATATAATTCGGGAACAGCCGGATGGAAGAGAAGAATAGGGCAAGATATGAGGGAAGAGTTCGGGTCTTCATGCTCTTTCCACGTTCAGCACCCTTCCCAAATCTCCAAGCATTCACCAACCTGGAAGTTTCCTAAACCTGGGCTTTCAAGGTTTCATGGAGGTGTCCTGACACAGGAATGATTAAATCACTGGCTGTCTCCAGCCCTTTACCCCTCCCCTGGTGATTGGAAAGACAAACATTCTATTCACATGGTTAGTTCATCTGGTGACCAGCACCCCGTGCCATCTTTATGGGATTTCCAAAAGTAACCCCATTAAACTAAGCTCAGTTGTGGTACATAGGGGCTAGCTATGAATAACAAGACATTCCACTCACCATTATTGCTTTGAAGAGATATCAGGAACTGAGGATAACAGGCCAAACATTTTAACAAAAAATGTTCCCATTGCTCTTATTGCCTAGGAAATTACCAGGGTTTGGGGAGCTGTCAGTCAGAAACCTTGGAAAAAGATCCCCCAAGAATATTTACTATAAATCATGTCACAGTGAGGTTCTCCATCTTTGGGCTTTTATTTAACATCACAGAAACTTGTGTATTATATTTTTTTGAACTGTGGTTGATTTACAATATTGTACTAGTTTTGGGTATACTGGCTTCCCTGGTGACTCAGCTGGTAAAGAATCTGCCTGCAATGAGGGAGACCTGGATTTGATCCCTGGGTTGGGAAGATTCCCTGGAGAAGGGACTGGCTACCCACTCCAGTATTCTGGCCTGGAGCATTCTCTGGACTGTATAGTCCATGGGGTCACAAAGAGTCAGATATGACTGAGCGACTTCCACTTTGGGTATACAATAGGTGATTCACACACAGACATACACACACATTCTTTTCAGAATCTTTCACATTATAGGTTACTATAAGATACTGCATATAGTTCCCTATGCTATGCAATAAATCCTTGTTGTTTATCTTAAATATAGTAGTGTGTACCTGTTAATCACATACTCCTAATTTATCCCTCTGCCACCCGTCTTCCTTTATAAACCATACATTTGTTTTCTATGTCTGTGAGCCTATTTCTGGTTTGTAAATAAGTTCATTAGTATTTTTTAGATTCCACGTGTAAACGATATCATATAATGTTCATCTTTCTCTGACTTACTTCACTTATGATAATCTCTGGGTCCATCCATATTGCTGCAAATGGCACTATTTCATTCTTACTTGTGGCTGAATGATATACAACATCTTCTTTATCCCTTCATCTGTTGATGAACACTTAGGTGCTTCCATGTTTGGGCTATTTTAAATAGTGTTGCTATGAACATTGGTGTGTGTGTATTGAATTTTTTTTTAAGTCTAGGGTTTTTATTATTATTATTATTAAAAAGGCTTAAAAACTTCTCCCCTGGCTTTGAGATAAGAGGAAGAATAGTTTGAGATGAACCATTTAACTGCAAAAGTATCCTACAGATTTTGTAGCATGTTCAGTTGGATTAATCAATTTTGTGAGAAGCACAGTACCAACATGGTTTTAAATTAACTGCATTAATAATTTCTTATGAGTACAAGTGATCCTCTGATGTATCTGTATTGTGAGCAACTGGGTGACTCTAGTTTTGCCAATAGTTACTATATACGTTTCATAATCTCTACTCTTGCAGTTCTTGTATCTGCTTTACTGATCTTTTGTTGCAGGGACAGTTCTTGTGTCTCTGTCAGTTCTGTTGAAGTTTGAAGCAAACGATGTGCGTGATGTCTTTGAACTACTTGTGAGGTATACGGTGACCCCCTGGCTCTCTGTCAGCAGAGACGGGGCTTCTCACACACTAACATTTTTGTTTGATCAGGCCTCTCAATCTCTGAAACAAAAGGTGATAGTTTGGAAGGGAGGAATAACCACAAAAGAAAGTTTTTTGAGTAGGTTGTGGACTCTTGCTAGCTTCAGAAGTGTTTGTGAGGCTAGAAAGACTTCATGCCCAAACTGGAGTCAAAACTCCCAAAGCTTACATGTATATTTGGCTGGGTTAGTTGATGTCTCCTCCCTCCCTCAGGAGCCTAAATAATACCCTAACACCCAGCACTCTTATCTGAGCGAAGAGAGCACTGATAACATCTGAGGACTTTGATGTTTGTGCTTCTAAAACCCTGCCTGAATTCTTAAGGTTACAATTTATCTTTCTTACCCTGAAAGGGCCTTTGCAATTCCTGATGCGAGTTCATCTTTCTCTATTGCAGATTGACATCAGTAAATGCCATTATTTAGTGGATTTGGACACCATGAGAGAAACACCCCGGGAGCCAAAATATTCATCCAATAAAGAAGACTGGATCAACTTGGCCTACAGACCATTCCTTGATGCTTCTAGGTATGTGACTAATAAGGATGAAAATTGGAATCTGGGATTGAATAACTTCCAGTCTTGGACTAACTCTAGTATCCATTTTATTTTATCTGTGTCCAGTTCCCTGAGAAATCTAAAAGAGTGCTCTCCTTTTCTAGGCATCAGAATGCAAAGTATATTCTGGTATCATCCAAATAAAAGAATCTATAAACAGATATATCCACTGAAGAAAACACAAAATGTTTGACATTGAGTATTTTTGACAATAAACTTCAGCTTTCTTAACCAGAGTTTTCTAATACTGTTAGGAAGATTGACTGTGTTCTTTGTGGAGCCAGAAATTCATATCAATTATTTTTGGGCTCAAAGCTCAGTCAGAGATGAGGCCAGGCCTTACTACATCTTAAGTAAAGAAACCAAATAGACTAGATCTTAACTCGCTCTTCAGAAAGGCCTCAGAATTCATGATAAGAGGGGAGTCAGGACGTTCAGGTAAAGCAGTAATAAATGGGAGAGAATTAGAAGGTATAGGTTGTCTGTGGGCCCAGGTCCAGGTAGACAGACAGTTGAAGTTCAAGGAGATTAAAGCTGAAGGAGGTCTGAGGAGGTCTCATAGGCAAAGCCCAGGATCCAAGAGGTCAAGTAAAAATCAAAGAGTGAAGGACCAGGACTTGAGAGGCAGATTTGGGACTCAGAAACAGGGAAGAAAATATTTTCAGGAAAAGAGAATGATCAGAACCTACTGATAAATAAGTTGAAGAATAACAACTGTCCATTGGATTTGACAATTGATANTCCAAGAGGTCAAGTAAAAATCAAAGGGTGAAGGACCAGGACTTGAGAGGCAGATTTGGGACTCAGAAACAGGGAAGAAAATATTTTCAGGAAGAGAGAAGGATCAGAACCTACTGATAAATAAGGTGAAGAATAACAATTGTCCATTGGATTTGACAGTTGATAAAAGCAATTTTGGTGGAGTGGTGGGGGGCATAGAATTTGAGAGATTAGAGGGATTGAAGCAAAAATGGCAGGGAGAAACGCAGCAAGATGATGGAGTAGAGGGACACTATGCTCAGCCCTTCTTATGAAAACACCAAAGTCATAACTAACTGCTAAATAGTCACCGACAAAAAAAAATCACTGATCCTACAACCAAAGACAAGAAGAAGCCACAATGAGATGGCAGGAGGGGCACAATCACGATAAACTCAAATCCCATAGACACCAGGTGGGCACCTACAAACTGGAAAATAATTATACCATAGAAGTTCTCCCATAGAAGTGAACTTTCTGAGCCCCACATTAGACGGCCCACCCCAGGGGTCTAGCAGCAGGAGAAGGAGCCCCCGGAGAATCTGACTTTGGAGATCAGTGGTATTTGAGCACAGAAATTCCACAGGACTGGAGAAAACAGAAACTCCCCTCTTGGAGGGCATACACGGGGTGTTNAGACGGCCCACCCCAGGGGTCTAGCAGCAGGAGAAGGAGCCCCCGGAGAATCTGACTTTGGAGATCAGTGGTATTTGAGCACAGAAATTCCACAGGACTGGAGAAAACAGAAACTCCCCTCTTGGAGGGCATACACGGGGTGTTATAGGCATCCAGATCCAGGGAAAAATGCAGGGACCTCATAAGAGACTGGGCCAGACTTACCTGCTAGTGTTGGAAGGTCTCCTGTGGAGGCAGGGCACAGCTATGGCTCCCTGGAGGGACAGGGACACTGGTGGCTTGGGTCTGACAAGTGCTCACTGGCATGAGCCCTCTAGAGGCTGCCATATTCTAACTAAGGCCTGGCGCAACCCAGCAGCCTGTAGGCTCCAGTGCTGGGACTCCTCAGGCCAGAAAACCAACAGGGTGGGAACACAGCCCCATCCATCAGCAGTCTGCTTAAAGTCGTNAACAGTATGAAAAGGCAAAAAGATAGGACACTGAAAGATGAACTCCCCAGGTTGGTAGGTGCGCAATATGCTACTGGAGATACTAAAACTCCAATATTTTGGCTACCTGATACAAAGAACTGACTCATTTGAAAAGACCCTGATGTTTGGAAAGATTTAAGGCAGGAAGAGAAGGGGATAACAGAGGATGAGATGGTTAGATGGCATCATCGACTCAATGGACATGACTTTGGGTAATCTCCAGGAGTCGGTGATGGACAGGGAGGCCTGATGTGCGGGTGGTTCCTGGGGTCTCAAAGAGTTGGACACGACTGAACTGAACTGAAACAGATTAAAAGCTCCAACCAAAAGACGTAGACTGGCTGAACGGATGACAAAAACAAGGCCACATATATGCTGTCTACAAGATACCCACTTCAGATCAAGGGACACATACAGAACTGAAAGTGAGGGGATGGAAAAATGCAATCAATTCAAATGGAAATCAAAAAAAAGCTGGAGTAGCAACATCATAGCAGACTAAATAGACTTTAAAATAAAGATATAGTAGAAATGACAAAGAAGGACCCTACATAGTGATCAAAGGATCAATCCAAGAAGAAGCAGCTATAACAGTTTTAACTATATATGCACAACATAGGAACACCTCAATTTAAAGGCAAAAATTAATGCTGTTTAGGTTGGTGCAAAAGTAACTTCAATTTTTGCATTGTTGAAATTTGCCATTTGATATATTGGAATACATTATAAATAAATGTGGTTAAGATAGACATCATTTTAATGCACATTTCTTGCTTCATTTATTTTTTGTTTTTGCTAATCACTTATTACTTGCTGTTTATTTTATATTTATTTTAGACAATGGGTATACTGTTAGACAAAAAGCAAATTTGGGTGATTTTCTTGAGTTCAAAATGGGTCGTAAAGAAGCAGAGACAACTTGCAACATCAGCAATACATTTAGCCCAGAAACTGCTAATGAACATACAGTGCTGTGGTGGTTCAAGAACTTTTGCAAAGGAGATGAGAGCCTCGAAGATGAGGAGCTTAGAGGCTGGCCTTTACCAGTCAGAAGTTGATAATGACAATTGACAGCCATTATTGAAGCTAATGCTCTTACAACTACACGAGAAGTTGCCGAAGAACTCAGTGTCAACCATTCTATGGTCGTTCAGCATTTGAAGCAAATTGAAAAGGGTGAAAAAGCTTGGTAAGTGGGTGCCTCATGAACTGACCAGAAATCCAAAAAAATCATTGTTGTGAAGTGTCATCTTCTTTTATTCTGTGCAACAACTGCAAATCATTTATCGATCGAATTGTAACATGTGACAAAAAGTCTATTGTATATGACAACTAGTGATGACCAGCTCAGTGGCTGGACTGAGAAGAAGCTCCAAAGCACTTCCCCAGGACAAACTTGCATCAAAAAAGGTCATGGTCCCTGTTTGGGGGTCTGCTTTCTGTCTGATCCACTACAGCTTTCTGAATCCCAAGGAACCCATTACATCTGAGAAGTATGCTCAGCAGATCAATGAGATACACCAACAACTGCAACATCTTCAGCCACCATTTGTCAATAGAAAGGGCCAGTTCTTCTCCATGACAATGCCTGACCACAGGTCACACAACCAATGCTTCAAAAATTGAATGAATTGGGCTTCAAAGTTTTGCTTCATCCTCCATATTCACCTGACATCTCACCAATTGGCTACCACTTGTTCAAGCACCTTGACAGCTTTTTGCAGGGAAAATGCTTCTACAACCACCAGGATGCAGAAAATGTTTTCTAAGAGTTCGTTAAATCCTGAAGAACAGATTTTTATGCTACAGGAATAAGCAAACTTATTTCTCATTGGCAGAAATGTGTTGATTGTAATGGTTCCTATTTTGATTAATAAGTGTGTGTTTGAGCCTCGTTATAGTTATTTAAAATTCATGATCTGAAGCCATGATTATGTTTGCACCAACCTAATAGCAACCATAAAAGGAGAAATCAACATAACACAATAATAGTGGGGGACTTTAAACACCCACTTTCATTAATGGACCAGATGGACTTACTTGATATTTATAGAGCATTCCATCCAAAAGCAGCTGAATGCACATTCTTGTCAAGTGCATACAGAATATTCTCCAGGGTTGATCATATTCTGGGCCACAAAACGAGCCTCAGTAAATTCAGGAAAGTTGAAATCATGTCAATCATTTTTTCCAACCACAACGCTGTGAAATTAGAAATCGATTACAAGAAAAAACTGTTAAAAGCATAGTCACATGAGCTAAACAATATGCTAATAAACAACTGATGNATTCTGGGCCACAAAACGAGCCTCAGTAAATTCAGGAAAGTTGAAATCATGTCAATCATTTTTTCCAACCACAACGCTGTGAAATTAGAAATCGATTACAAGAAAAAACTGTTAAAAGCATAGTCACATGAGCTAAACAATATGCTAATAAACAACTGATGAGTCACTGGAGAAATCAAAGAGGAAATCAGAAAATACCTAGAGACAAATGGCCACAAAAACATAATGACCCCAAACCTATGGGATGCAGCAAAAGCAGTTCTCAGAGGGAAGTTTATAGTGATACAGTCTTGCCTTGGGAAACAACCTAACCTTACATCTAAAGCAGCTAGAGAAAGAACTAAAAGCCCGAAGTTACTAGAAGGAAAGAAATCATAAAGATCAGAGCAGAAATAAATGAAACAGAGATGAAGAAAACAATAGAAAAGATCAATCATCATGTCCTTAAGTGAGTAAGGAAGGAGTGGAGGTAGGCATTGGAGTGGGAGACCGTGACAGGTGATAGGATCATGACCTGATACTCAAATAAACTGTCAGAATCAGAACAGTAGTAGGAGGGAACTTGAAATTCTCTTTCAAGCAGCAGCGAAGTTATGAATTTCTCTGCATCATACATATTCTTTTGGTGCCTGACTTGTTATTTGATACAGTGTTTGGAGAGCAGGTCACTGTCGTGGCTTCATTTTTGAGTTGAGAAAACTATGACAACATGAGATCTGGGCCTGAAAAGATCTCCAGCCCAGGAGGGTCAGTAGATCCCTAACAGCCTTCCTGTTAACAAAGGGAAGCAATGGCTGACGGATACTGACCAGCAGTACCTTGGTCACAGAATAAATTCTCTTTATAGCAAATGGGGCAAGGGAGTATTTTTGAAGCAACTTTTTTTTTTTTTTTCCTTTTGGTCTTAAAGGATTGCAATGAGAAAAGTTCCTCATCTTCCTATTTCCCTTTTTGGTAACATGTGGGTCCAGCAGCTGGTAGACATGAACTGAGAGCCTGTTTATGGCAAAGAAGCCTGATGCTTGTATACCACTCACCAGAGAACTGGAAATCTTCTGAAGGAAGAGCAGAAGGTGTTGGCCACCTTCTCACCTGCCTTGTGGTGTGCAGAGAGTGACGGAGGTGACCACACTGTCACTCAGTGATGTGGCCGAGCATCGCTCCTCCAGGGCCCTCTGTTCAGCACTCTCCTCAGTTAGTGGGAGCAGGGGACACACTGGGAGCCCATGAAATATGAGAGCCTTTCCCAGAGATACTATTTGCTGCTCCCCACTGAACATCTGCTTCCCTAAGCAGCTAGATTTTAAGGGCAGAAATAAGGCATAGTTTGATAGACATTTGTTTGATAGGCTCAGTTTGATAGACATTTGTTGGCCGCCTTCTGCATATAAGACTTTATAGACTGTGTGCAAACAAGACCGCTGCCTTGGGAGTTTATAGTTTACCCAGGGAGATGCACCGTAGTTCAGAGAGGTGCTACTGGGGCGTGAGAGGGTGGGGTTAGCTCCAGAAGGCTAGAATGGGTGAGACCAAGGAAGATTCCAAGAGGACATGACATCTGAAGATTCCACTGGCTCCGCTATGAGAGGTGGACTGGAAGGCGGGAAGGTGGGAGGCATACAAACAAGCTGGGAGGCTATTCTGCCTGACTAGATGAGAGGTGACGAGGAAGTGCACTCAGCTGTAAAGGATGAATGGATTCAGGAGACACATTTTTGCAGAAAAGGATCAGGCCAAAGTTTGGATCCCAGAAGCCCACAGTTTCCTCCAGTGGCCTTGATCAAGCTTTTAATGTTTTCCTTGGCTCTATTAGAAAGGCAGTGCTAGTTACTGTTACAGTTTGCTTTCTCTAGCTGGGCTGCTCCCTGACCAGAAGCTTTCACATGTTGAGCAGCACTTGCTAGAGAGACAGGACTCTAAGCTTATCCCGTTGTACGTCCTGNCTTGGCTCTATTAGAAAGGCAGTGCTAGTTACTGTTACAGTTTGCTTTCTCTAGCTGGGCTGCTCCCTGACCAGAAGCTTTCACATGTTGAGCAGCACTTGCTAGAGAGACAGGACTCTAAGCTTATCCTGTTGTACGTCCTGTCTCTCCTGTTGGTCCCTGGTGCCACTTCATGTAACATCGACCACACGTCCAGTGGAGGTGGAGGAAAGAAGAAGACCCCTGGAGGATGCCTTCAGAGGTTTTTGATTTCCCATAAGTTGTATTCATTTCCCTAAACTGGCAATCTTTTCATGACCATCTGCTGAGAAAAAAAAAGAAATCTGTTGGTTACAGATTTCTTGAAGATATGCAAAGCATAATGGAAGTTTATTTGAAAGTATGCGACGTATAATGAAAAGAACAGGAGGTCAGAAGACATGTGCATTCAGTCCTGGTTACTTGCTGTTGTTTCTCTCTGTTCCCACACTTCCGTATCAGTAAAACAGAGATAATATTTTTTATATTTTATGGGAATGTTGGAAGGATTAAAGGAGAGCTGAAATACGAAATGTTTTTAAATTCTAAAGCGTTATATAAATATCAGGCCTTCCTATTAATTAGCAGGCTGCCTGAAGCTCCAAAGTTATGCTGATTTTCTTTACATTTCTCTTCCTCAGCCATTCCTAGTAGTATGTACTGACCCAACTGCAAAAACAGCAGGATCTTCCAGCGCCCTTTGCCACAGCAGTGTGTAACTGTCAGCACTGTGACATCTGATGTTGCTGACTTTGGGCCAGTTAAATTGGGCTGGACTGTGGGAGGTATTGTGCCTCAGAGATACCCCTCTGAGGTGGTGCATGAAATGCCCTTGAGAACTCGACCCTGGTATGTCTCTGAGCCTCTCAAATGGGGCTATTACATTTCCTCTGTCTTCATGAAACAATGGTTTCTGTGCTTAGCAATTTATATAACAGGGAAGAGAATGGCACTATCCACGTGTAATAGTCACTCATGTCTTAGACCCTAGATCAGGTGGGCTGCAGGCCTAGCTGTTATCTAGCTCTTCCTGAGGCAGGGTTTTCATAAGCCTGTGACATACCACCACATGATCTTTTTAGGAATGTAAGCAGGTTAGTTTCTCAAATGTTTAAGTCCCTGAAATTTATTATTTTTAATTAAAAAATTTTTTTTAGTTTTTAAAATCTAAAAAGTTTTAAGTTTTATTTTTGGCTGCGCTGGGTCTTTGTTGCTGCGAGGGCTTTTCTCTAGTTGCGGCGAGTGGGGGCCCCGCTCTAGTTGCAACGTGCAGGCTTCTCAGTGTAGTGGCTTCTCTTGTGGAGCACAGGCTCTCAGGTGCACAGGCTTCGGGAGCTGCGGCATGTGGGCTCAGTAGTTGCAGCTCCCAGGCTCTAGAGCACAGGCTCAGTAGTGGTGGCACATGGAACTTAGCTGCTCTGTGGCATGTGGGATCTTCCCAGACCAGGGATCAAACCCATGTCTCCTGCACTGGCAAGCAGATTCTTTACCATTGAGCCACAGGGAAGCCCAAGCCCCTGAAGGATAAATCTGCTTTCTTTAGAGTTCACTTTGAGATCATTTTTTTTCCTTCCTTTATCCATCTCTCTGTCTTTCTAGCCATCTGACATGCATTTAATCAGCAGGTATTTTTGAACACTGTCAGGAACTGTGATGGATCTTAAGTGTATATGACGGTGAACACAAACTCTCTGTCCTCTTGAGCCCTACAGTATAATGGGGAGGCTAGCATTAAACAAATAACCATCTAGATCAGCCTAGAATTACAGCCCTGTTAGGTACTTTAAGAGAAAAGTACAGGGTGCTCAGAGAGAAGGAGACGCCCTGGAGTCTGCTTTTATGTCATGAAGCCAGCTGGTTAAGCAGGTTTGGAAATCAGAAAATATTTATTGAAAAGCTATAATGTTCTTGTCACAGCACTAGATTATTTAGGGGTTATGAAGAAGCAATTAGACACAGATTTTTACCTTTGAATAATTTACAACTTTTGTAGTTCCTTTTGTAAAATTTTGTAGGGATTCCCTGGTGGCTCAGATGGTGAAAAAACAAGAGTCTACCTGCAATGTGGGAGACCCAAGTTCAATCCTTGGGTCAGGAAGATTCCCCTGGAGAAGGAAATGGTAACCCACTCCAGTACTTTTGCCTGGAAAATCCCATGGACAGAGGAGCCTGGGAGGCTTATAGTCCATGGGGTTGCAGAGTCAGACATAACTGAAGGACTTCACTTTCACTTTTTGTAGTTACACATAAACACCTTGAAAATAGTACTAAGACCATGTGAAAGTGTTAGTCGCTCAGTGGTGTCTGACTCTTTGTGACCCCATGGACTGTAGCCCCCAAGCTCCTCTGTCTATGGGATTCTCCAGGCAAGAATCCTGGGGTGGGTAGCTATTCCCTTCTCCAGGGGATCTTCCTGACCCAAAGATCGAACCTGGGTCTCCTGCACTGCAGGTAGGTTATTTACCATCTGAGCCGCCAGAGAAGACATTAAGACCATAGAAGGTGCCAGGTGGTGTGCTAAAACTCCAGAGAAAGGAGAGCTCTGTGGAGGTTAGAGTGTACTAGGAAGGTCTGGAGAAGGTGGTGCTTAGCCGAAGTGTACAAGAAAAAGGATTTGTATTCACGGTAAAGGGCAGAATCGTATCTGTAATTCAAGGAGAAGGAATCATGAACACAAGTGGAAAAAGTAAAAGAAGCCTGTTAAATGAGGGGACCCGAGAGTCCATAGAGGAAAGCCTCATTTACCTCTTTGGTTTAAATTTGCTTTTAGTTAGAGTGATCTGTAATATAGTATCCAAATGAGAACACTTTTGAAAGTAAAAGGGACCCTGCCCTGGGCGAGTTGAGATAGGTGGTCATCCTGCTGTAATGTGACTGGAATACGAGAGCTTATCCCAGAAAGCAGGACTGGAAAGCGGAGCACATGGTTATGGTCAGTCCGTGTTTACCATTGGGTCTGCCCATGGGTTACTTATTTGATTTAATTTTCAGACGTTCCTTGGTGCCATAGCCTGGATTGGGCCTTAGCTGTCTGAAAGGAAAGCGGTGAGGCTAGTTTGAAGACCGTACCAGCACGTAGAAAAATCATACTCTTGAGTGTGTACCAGGGGAGACTCAACCCCAGGGGAAGCACCCTAAAATTGTTAGGACAGTACTGTGGCTGATGCACATTTAGGAATTCTAAATGTCGATGAATATGTGAAGAGGCGTGTTTTCTGCTGAAATTGTTGGAAGATAAGCAGAGTTTCCTGTTGGACTGTTGGAGAAGGAATCACAAAGAGGGCTGAACATTGTAAATCTGTCTGGGCCACCCAGATGCCCACCCGTGCTCTTCCTGTTAGACTTCTTTGCTTTATCAGAGGACTGGAGAGGCCAGACCACGTTAGTTGGAGAGAAGATCTAGACGTAAGATTTTCATTTAATTTTTAAATTTTACTTGGAGCTTAATGACTTTACAGTATTGTGATGGTTTCTGCCATATAGCAGTATGAATTAGTCATAGGTATACATGTGTCCCCTCCATCAGGCACAAGATCTTGATAACCATTTTCTAGTCTCCTCCCGCACATAACTGGTACCAGAGCTGCAGCTTCCTCTCCCTAAGTTTGCTGTGTCTGTGTCTGGCTAATATTAGCATTTATCAAACTTCCAAGATACGGGGGCTAAACTCGTTGACATACCACTTTTTAAAACCAGACACATTTGTCACCCTATGGACATCTCATATTACATACTTTCTAAAATGAGCGGATTTTTTTGTTTTCTTTCTTTCTTTGAAGCATGATATAATGGCTGCTTGTATAAAATAGTTGGACAAGTGGGTGGATGTAATGGTTACTCTGAGATTCCCCAGAGAGGAGTGAAGGAAGACTGTTGCAATAACTCAGCTGGATGGTGGGTTCCTTTCTAAGGGTGGAGAGAATGTTTGGCTGAGGGAGTCTGGTGGGGAATGCCTCTCCAGGATGTTGGAGTTGGCCTGGTGAGCAGCAGAGCCTGTTTGTAGCTTTAGAAACAAGTCGGGAGGCCTGGCCCACTGCTTTGCAGCCACTTTCCACCCACTTTTTCCTTGTTCATTGTAGATCCCTTCTGTTTTGCTATCTTTGCCTTCACCTTTGATTTTTGGATTGTGATATTTTATTCTTCCCCATTTTGGAACCCATTGGCCTCATCCAACTGAATTTTAGGCTTGCCTGATGAGGGATGTGAGATAATTTGGGGACACTTAGTAGGGCAGGATTTGAAAGCCCTGCCCAATGTATAATTACAGGTAGATGCAGGCAAAGAGTTAGAACATATCTTCAGCTGGTGTGGTAGGCGAGAGGCCTTTACTCGTCAGCGGACTTCTGTAGAGCCAAGTGGGGGTTGTGGTGATTGCATCTGATGCTTGTGTTCTTTCAGTGTGTGGCACAGGATCCACATGGAGGCTTTCCACTGAGACTGTTACTTTCTTTTTAGCATCCAGGAAGTGAACCCAGCAGCTGTGAGGCCATGGTGCTGAACCCAGTTCGGTTCCGTGTCATTGTCTCGTGAATAGCAGCCAACTCTAACTCCAGCATCAGCAGAAATGTTTGTTTCCGAAAGATAAGAAGACCATTGGAAAATCACTGTAAAGTGAACACTAATTGTAAACTCTTGTCCCAGTTATTGCTGCATCCCAAACTTAGTGGTATTAAAAGGCAACAGTAATTTATCATTGTTTGATCTCACGGTTCTGGGGACTCACTGGCCTCAGTGAGCCATTCTCCAGCTTCTCGGGGTTCTTATGCATTGCCCATCAGATGGTGGTTGGCACTGGGGCATTTCAGAGGTTTTGCGTGTGTGCGTGCTTGTTAACTTGCTTCAGTCCTGTCCAACTCTGTGCGACCCTATGGACTGCAGCCTGCCAGGCTACTCTGTTCATGGGATTCTCCAGGCAAGAATACTGCAGTGGGTTGTCATGCCCTCCTCCAGGGGATCTTCCCAACCCAGGGATNGTTGGAGTTGGCCTGGTGAGCAGCAGAGCCTGTTTGTAGCTTTAGAAACAAGTCGGGAGGCCTGGCCCACTGCTTTGCAGCCACTTTCCACCCACTTTTTCCTTGTTCATTGTAGATCCCTTCTGTTTTGCTATCTTTGCCTTCACCTTTGATTTTTGGATTGTGATATTTTATTCTTCCCCATTTTGGAACCCATTGGCCTCATCCAACTGAATTTTAGGCTTGCCTGATGAGGGATGTGAGATAATTTGGGGACACTTAGTAGGGCAGGATTTGAAAGCCCTGCCCAATGTATAATTACAGGTAGATGCAGGCAAAGAGTTAGAACATATCTTCAGCTGGTGTGGTAGGCGAGAGGCCTTTACTCGTCAGCGGACTTCTGTAGAGCCAAGTGGGGGTTGTGGTGATTGCATCTGATGCTTGTGTTCTTTCAGTGTGTGGCACAGGATCCACATGGAGGCTTTCCACTGAGACTGTTACTTTCTTTTTAGCATCCAGGAAGTGAACCCAGCAGCTGTGAGGCCATGGTGCTGAACCCAGTTCGGTTCCGTGTCATTGTCTCGTGAATAGCAGCCAACTCTAACTCCAGCATCAGCAGAAATGTTTGTTTCCGAAAGATAAGAAGACCATTGGAAAATCACTGTAAAGTGAACACTAATTGTAAACTCTTGTCCCAGTTATTGCTGCATCCCAAACTTAGTGGTATTAAAAGGCAACAGTAATTTATCATTGTTTGATCTCACGGTTCTGGGGACTCACTGGCCTCAGTGAGCCATTCTCCAGCTTCTCGGGGTTCTTATGCATTGCCCATCAGATGGTGGTTGGCACTGGGGCATTTCAGAGGTTTTGCGTGTGTGCGTGCTTGTTAACTTGCTTCAGTCCTGTCCAACTCTGTGCGACCCTATGGACTGCAGCCTGCCAGGCTACTCTGTTCATGGGATTCTCCAGGCAAGAATACTGCAGTGGGTTGTCATGCCCTCCTCCAGGGGATCTTCCCAACCCAGGGATCAAACTTGCATCTCTTAAGTCTCCTTCATTGGCAGGTGGGTTCTTTACCACTAGCACCACCTGGGAAGCCCCTTAAGAGCTTTCCCACACATCTGACAGTGAATGCTGGCTACTGGTTAGCTCTCAGCTGGGACTCTTGGCCAAAACACCTAACGTGGCTTCTCCATGTGGCCTGTGCTTCCTCATAGCACGGTGGCTGGCTTCCAGGAACTAGAATCTCAAGAGCAGTGTAGCTTTTATGACCTAGCCTTGGAATTCACACAGTATCACTCCCACCTCATGCTTTTCATTGAAAGCAAGCCAGTCTAATAGCCCATGGAAATGGAGAGAGGAATTAGATTTCCCCTGTTGATGGGAAGATTGTCAAAGAATTTATCGACATGTTTTTAAAACATCACTGCTCTTTTGATGCTATTCTTCATCCAAATTAGACAATTTTGGGGGGAAAAAAAACAAATCTTTTTTGAAGGCGATTTCTTGCAGAAGAGACATATGGCGCCCAAAATAGTCCAGCAGGCTGTTCCCATCTGCAGCTTCTTGCTACCCAGGTGGAAAGGGAGGCTGCACCCCCTGGCAGAGTTTGGCTCCAGGCCAGCGGTTGGACACGCTTCACATGGTGTTCAGATCCTTTCAGTGGAATTGGGTCTCCCTCCTAACCCGTGACTGAAGTGCTCTTGTCTGTTTTCCGCACGTCAGTCACAGCGTTGCCTTCAGCTCCTTGGTCTTTGCCAAGAATACTGAGAAACTGTAAGGGAAAAGCCGTCAGAGTTCTCCTACTTTAGTAATTCCTTATCCTCATTGTTCTCTTACGCTTTCCCTTTCTTTACCAGTCTGGGGGTGTCCCTGTTTCCTTTTCCCCAGATGGTTTCCTTAGACCCTTCGCCTGGCAGCACTACTACCTCAAGCTAGATTTGGCTTCAGAACACACTCTGTTTTGCCCATGGTATTCTTCGACTGCCTAATCATGGTCTGCTAACACTTGCAAGGAGAATAAACCCTTTTCTTTTCTCCCCCCGAAGCTCAGAAGGTCTACTTTGCCTTGTTGTGAAGTTAGTTCTCTGGAGACAGACTGTCTGAGCCTCAGGTCCATGATGTAAGAGCCTCTCAGGCTTGAAGCATGCATATATACAGTGTCTTAGAACTGCACCGCTTTCTGCTAGCTTCAGCCAAGCAACTGGCATCATCAGAGACGTGTATTCTCAGTTTCTTGAGAGTTAGAACATCTCTTGTTGACTCTCACAACTCCTAGCACATATTAGGGTCTTAGAAAATATTTATCAATTATTTGATGTTGCATAAAGGGAAAAGATGAAATAAGAATTTCTTCAGAAGCTTCTCATGCCCTTGCGTGTGCTTGTGTCCTTAGTCACTCAGTCGTGTCCGACTCTTGCGACCCCATGGACTGTACCCTGCCAGGCTCCTCTGTCCATGGGATTCTCCAGGCAAGAATACTGGAGTGGGCTGCCAATTCCTTCTCCATCTCATGCCCTTATTTGGTAAAATAAAGATCGCTTAGTAGCTGATTGGCTTCTATTTCCTGTCTGCTGGAGTGCTCCNACCCCATGGACTGTACCCTGCCAGGCTCCTCTGTCCATGGGATTCTCCAGGCAAGAATACTGGAGTGGGCTGCCAATTCCTTCTCCATCTCATGCCCTTATTTGGTAAAATAAAGATCGCTTAGTAGCTGATTGGCTTCTATTTCCTGTCTGCTGGAGTGCTCCTTCTTAAGACCCAGGCTCAACCCCT
This sequence comes from Neotragus pygmaeus, assembly GCA_006410875.1. NCBI lineage: Eukaryota > Metazoa > Chordata > Mammalia > Artiodactyla > Bovidae > Neotragus > Neotragus pygmaeus. Next base: position 501,779 of record SJYV01050959.1, read on the forward strand.
TAGGAAAATCCACAGACTGTGTGCAGAGAGGAGCCCTCACGCTGGGGTCCTGAAGCCTGTAGCACTAGCTGAACTTGCAGCCCACGGCTGGCCATGAGCATTCCAGCCAAAGCCCGGTGAAACAGAAAGCCCATCGGTCAGCCACAGATTTGAGAGAAATAATAGATGGCTTTTTTTTTTTAAGCTGGAAAAAAAAAAAGATTGTTGAGATTCAGAGTATACTCATTATTTCCCCTCTGTAAAACTTAACAGAACTGTCAGCCTGCTGTGGCCTCCAGTGCCACTTACTGTTTGTCACAGAGAAGTAGCTCAGATGAGGGTCCAGAGAGTAGGGGCAGACCCCTTCCTGAACACTGTTCAGTGTCTTCTCTGCAGGAATATGGATGGAGCACGTGGTACCTTAACATCTCAGAAGCTATCAGATGGGAAAGGCCCGCTCACAAGCTTTTCTCCAGCAAACTTAGTGGGACTGAAGGTCAGAAAATGACCGCTTGCTTAATACCAATTCTTTCTCAATCCCCTCATGCTGAATATTGGTGAAAGGTGACTGGTCAAGAGGTTATACTGTCCAGAGGTTATACTGATTGGCCAAGGCCACACATCAGTGAAATGATCCACCCCGTACACGTGTCTCGCAGTGACGTTTGTGCCTCAGCAAACTTCCAAGTCATTACACAGTGTGGATTTGGAGGTCGCTGCCAAAAGGTCAAAACCATGAATGTGTTCATTGAATGTTCAGGGTCTGTGGACATGCCCTCTGAAAACAGGGTCATTCTGGTCACATGGATAATGACGATTTAGCAAATTCTGTGTAAACTGAAACTCGGAGAGGTTTCTTGACCTTTTGCATGAATATTCTCTTTGCTAGGTAAGAAATGGCAGGGCGCAAGTAGTTCTGTGTTTCTGGGGTACAAAATGAGAGGCTGGAGCAGGTGACAAACAAGGCCATAAGGGAAGTAGGAACCAGAAGACGGTATGAAACGTCCTAGCATAATGGGTTTGAGCGCGTTTCTCCTCTTCATCAGAGTCTTCCGCATTCTCCACGGTCTTATCTCTCGTCTCTCCTCTTCCTGTTCCTTCAGTCGCTGTCAGTTCCCCAGCTATTATTCTACTGACATTTAGGCCGTTTGTGTTCTACGGTTTGAGTCCTACAAGTATTTCTCATCTAGTTCATACCATATTTTGTTTTATAAACCCTGGATATATGAAGCCTCCTTCCCACCCAAAAAAAGGTTAAAACTTTTTAGGAAATAAAAGAATACCCTCTTTGTTGATGTGGACGCCCTCCGCATCTCACTTGGGCGCTAACATCCTACCACAGCTTCCCATTCCCCACGTGCTTCTACCACAGCTTCCCATTGCCCACGTGCGCTCCAGAGACTCTCACTTTGCTCCACCCTGCCCAATGGCTTTAGGACTGAATTCTTTCAGAAGAGAAGAGGAAGAGCTTCACATTATTTTTGTCTTAATATATATACATTTTTTATTGACGTATAGTTGACTTAAGAGTGTTTTAGGTACACAGCAAGGTGATTCAGTTATACAGATACACATATATTATTTTTGAAATTATTTTCCAGTATAGTTTATTACAAGATAGTGACTGTAGTTCCCTGTGCGATACAGTTAACCTTTGTTGCTTGTTGCACATCTATTTTTTTTAAAAGTAGAAGTCTTGCACTCTATCCATATTAAGTCAAGCCAGTGGAATCAAAATGTGATAAATGGTTTAACTAGGCAAAAATTCATAAGTTTTCTAAAATATATATATTATACATTCTCTTTATATATATACACACAAAAGCTTTTCTACAACACTTGGTAAAGGCTTGAGAAAGAACATCAAAAAAAAAAAAGAGAAATGGAGAAATTGGAAAATATAAACTAAATAAGATGAGAGCACTGGCTATGAAATGGAAAAAGTGAAACAAACTGGATAAAAGTAAATGATCATCAGATAGTCCAGTTGCTTTTAAACATGGCTGCTCATTAGAAACATATCTGGAGCTTTGGAGTAAAAAAGCAACACCTGGGTATTTGTATTTTTCAAAAAAACTCCAAGATAATTCTGATACACATCTGGATTTTGAAAAGTGATTACAGGTTTTCTATTAAATGGTAGTTTTGGTAATATAGAATTCTGTTATTTTTCTGTTGACCAATCATGATGCAGTGGTATTGAGAAATGGTTACATAATCACAATAGTAAAGGATGTTTATCCGTTTTTTCACAATAGCCAGATAAAAAATAAAAGAATTATATTTACAAGCCATAATGGGAACATAATTAACCTAACAATATAGAATAATTACATACAATTTGGGAGGGGGGTCAAGCAGAGTGATATGGTAAACGGAAGTGCATACACGCACACGTTTTCAAATGCCCAGCCAGTCTGTGTCTTTTAGTTGGGGCATTTAATCCATTTACATTTAAGGTAATTGTCTCTATATATGATCCTTTTATCACTTTCTTATTTGTTTTGGGTTTTTATTTGTTTTATTTGTTTTTTCTGTAGTTCTCATTTCCTGCCTTAAGACGTTCCTTTAGCATTTGTGGTAAAGCTGGTTTGGTGGTGCTAAATTCTCTTTAACTTTTGATTGCTGGAAAGCTTTTGATTTCTCCATCAAATCTGAAGGACAGTCTTGCTAGGTAGAGTATTCTTGGTTGTAGATTCTTCCCTTTTACCACTTTAAATATATCATGCCATTCCCTTCTGGCTTGTAGAGTTTCTTTTGAGAAATCGGCTGATAGCCTGACGGGAGTTCCCTTGTATGCTATTTGTCGTTTTTCTCCTGTTGCTTTTAATATTTTATCTCTGTCTTTAATTTTTGTCAGTTTGATTACTATGTGTCTCAGTGTGTTCCTCCTTGGGTTTATCCTTCCTGGGACTCTGTGCTTCTTGGACTTGACTATTTCCTTTCCCATGTTGAGGAAGTTGTTCAGCTATTCTCTCTGCAAATATTTTCTCAGGTCCTTTCTCTCTCTTTTCCTTCTGGGGCCCCTATAATGCAAATGTTGGGTGTGTTTAATGTTATCCCAGAAGTCTCTTAAACTGTCTTCATTTCTTTTCATTCTTGTTTCTATGTTCTGTTCTGTGGCAATGATTTCCACCATTCCGTCCTCCAGGTCATTTATCCATCCTTCTGCCTCAGTTATTCTGCTGTTGATTCTTTCTAGTGCATTATTCATCTCTGTTTGTTTGTTCTTTAGTTCTTCCAGGCCTTTGGTAAACATTCCTTGCATCTTCTCAATTTTCGCCTCCACTCTTTTCCCAATATCCTGGATCATCTTCAGTATCATTATTCTAAATTCTTTTTCTGGAAGGTTGCCTATCTCTACTTCATTTAGTTGTTTTTCTGGGATTTTATCTTGTCCCTTCATCTGGGATACAACTGTCTGCTTTTTCACTGTGATTATTGTTGTTCAAGTACTCAGTCACGTCCGACTCTTTGCGACCCCATAGACTACAGCTTGCCAGGCTTCCCTCTCATTCACCAACTCCCGGAGCTTGCTCAAACTCATGTCCATCGAGTCGGTGATGCCATCCAACCATCTCATCCTCTGTCATTCCCTTCTCCTCCTGCCTTCAATCTTTCCCGGTATCAGAGTCTTTTCTAATGAGTCAGTTCTTCACATCAGGTGGCCAAAGTATTGGAGCTTCATTGTGATTAACTTTCTGTAATATGATTTCTGTTTTAGCTGCTGTGAGACTGTGCTTCTTGCTTCTTCTGTCTGCCCTCTGATGGCTGAGGCTGNCCCGGTATCAGAGTCTTTTCTAATGAGTCAGTTCTTCACATCAGGTGGCCAAAGTATTGGAGCTTCATTGTGATTAACTTTCTGTAATATGATTTCTGTTTTAGCTGCTGTGAGACTGTGCTTCTTGCTTCTTCTGTCTGCCCTCTGATGGCTGAGGCTGAGAGGCTTGTGTTATCTTCTTGATGGGAGGGACTGGCAATGGGACAATCTGGGCCTTGCTCTGGTGGGCAGGGCCTTGCTCAGTGAAGCTTTAATCCAATTATCTGCTGACGTCTGGGGTTGCACTCTGTCCCTGGTAGTTGTTTGGCCTGAGGCAACCCAGCCCTGGGGTCTGCGGGCGCTATGGTCGGGTTAATAGCAACCTCCAAGAGGGCTAACGCCAAGGGGGGCCTTCCAGGACTGCTGCTGCAAGGCCCCCGTCCCTGTGGTGAGCCCCTGCCAGTCCATGCCTCCACAGGATGCCCTCCCACACTAGTAGGTAGTTTTGTTCAGTCTCCTGTGGGGTCAGTGCTCCTTTCCTCTGGGACTTGGTGCATGCCAGATTTTATTTGTGCCCTGTAAGCCTGGAGTCTGATTTCCCCAGTCCTGTGGAAGTCCTATAATCAAGTCCTACTGGCCTTCAAGGTCAGATTCCCTGGGGACTCCCAGTCCCTTTGTCAGATCCCCAGGCTGGGAAGACTGACATGGGATTCAGAACCTTCACAACGTGGAAGAACTTCTTTGGTATTTATTGTTCTCCAATTTGTGGGTCACCCCCCCAGCAGGTGTGGGATTTGGTTTTATTGTGATTGCGCCCCTCCTACCATCTCTCTGCAGCTTCTTTGTCTTTCATAGTGGGGTATCTTTTTTTGTTGGGTTCCAGCATCCTCCTGTCAATGGTTGTTCAACAGCTAGTTGTGATTTGGTTGTGATTTTGGCTCTCTCCTCCTGTCAGTGGTTGTTCAACAGCTAGTTGTGATTTAAGGAGATGAACACATGTCCTTCTCCTTGGCCATTTTGAACCAGAAGCATACTGAGCCTGTTCTAAAAGCTGCAGTACAACAGTTGGTCAGAGTAAGTTCTATCTTCAAGGGCCTGGCATTCCAGGGGAACATTAACATATATGTTTCTCTACTTTGGAAAAGAGGTAAGTGTTACCTCTGTCTTATCATGAGGGTACTGTCTCTCGCCTCGTTTTCTATTAAAGAATATTAAAGATCAGCCACATTTCTGCTGCATTCTTATCAGCCTTATCAGCCAAGCAGTTCTTAAACTGCTTGATATGAGACTCAGGACCGACCATGGCTAAGAGTTAAGGCTTGAGGGAATTGTGAGATTCTCTTCAGAACGAAAGACTTCTCTGAAAGGCCAGCTCTGTTCTGACGATTGTGGAAGTCTGTCACTGAACTAAGTGCAGGAGAACAAGAGACAGAGACAAAGAGAGAAGGAGCTAGCTTGGAAAAAGAAAGAGAACTGTCAGGGCGCCCAGACTGCAGGCTCACGGGAATAAGCAATGCTGGGATGGATGGGTGGATAAATGGATGGAGAGACAGACAAAAATCATGGAGACTGCCTGAGTACTTCAGATGTTTTTTCTGTAAAATTAAAAATTGACCCAGCATTTGCGTCGTGCCTGTTGAACGGGTGACGTCAGGGACTGGCAGGCAGTCTTCCACGGACGTCAGCGAGAGCAGATTGAAATCGCCACAGCAGAGTGCCCCCTAGCCCTGATATATCGGGCTGATAATCGAATTAGAAAACATTCTGAGCTGCCGGCTAATTATGCTATTCAGGCAGTTGTTTTGTCCTTGTCTATTTCATCCTTGAATTGCTTGAGTGACTTTCTCACTGGGAGGGGAAGTGCTTCAGTGTCCATTTTGCGCCTCCCTAATTTATGCTGCCTGTGCTTCCTAGGGCAGTACTTTGGCATTTCACATTATTACAGATATTGTTACATGAGTTTTGATCAGGATTAGTCTGGTTCTAACTTGTGATTCGGTCAAATCTTTGTTTCCATGTGTATGAATGTGTGCGTATGCAGGTTATTCCAATGCTCAACTGCTCTCTTCTTTCACAGAGACAAATAACCAATTTGTTCTTCCAACAACCGTATAATGATTTGAACAGCCCCGGTTGTATGCTTGATTTAGTAAAGCTATAGATGAGAAAGAAATTAATCTAGAAGAGCAGCCATAATATTAGAAGTGAAGAATTCAAGTCAACTCGCTCTTTTGGTTAAAAAGAAAAAAAGAAAACCACAGAGCCTTCCCATCCCAGCACAGAAGTGTTTGTGTTGATTGTTTACTCATTTCATCCACTGGAAGAAATTAGTGGCTTTAGATGTTGAAGACAGATAATTAAAAATCATAAGCAAAATCTGCAGGAGAAAGGAAGATTCATCTTCTAACAAGGATTTTTCCAGTACCAAATTTTTCTTAACTTTTCCTTATACTTAGTTCTCACCTTTAATATAGCTTTGTGTTCAGACCTAACTAGAAATGCCTCCATGCTTCCTGAACACATTATCTAGAATCTGATGCCAAATTTTTTATGCTCGCACACAGAGGAAGCATGGGAGAATCCCAGTTCTTCTTGGGTCTCTTAATGTATCTGCATCAGATACGTGCTTGTCCCTAGCAAGGTGGTTATTCCAAACCGCACATTCAATGGGACTTTGAAATCATAGTAGGAAACAACTGGTCATTTTGAGAAACTTGAAAGGAGGCTGGTGGGGGAGAGTGTAATGGACAAGGAAGAAAATGGCACAAGGTGAAGAGAGATAGGTTAGCGAGGGCTAGATCTCCTACAGCTTTGTAGATCATTACAGAGTCTGGATTTTATTCAAGCCATTTTCCAATTGTTGCTGAGTAGACAGAGAATTTAATCTGAGATGCCTATAGATTTGGTTATGGATGGGCAAGTGTTTTGTTTGTTTGTTTGTTTGTTTTTTGCTTAGTATACCTTGAAATGTTGAATGGGTCAAATAAAATAATGTATAATAAATGCTTCTTCCACACTTAGGCAACCTCAGTGCTTATCCTCTCTTCTGAATATGTGTGTTATCACTTTGAACTTCTGTATTAGCTATTTAGTATTTCAGTTCAGTTCAGTCGCTAAGTCATGTCCGACTCTTTGCGACCCCATGAAACGCAGCACACCAGGCCTCCCTGTCCATCACCATCTCCCGGAGTTCACTCAGACTCACNTTTTTAGTTCCTCTTCACTTTCTGCCATAAGGGTGGTGTCATCTGCATATCTGAGGTTATTGATACTTAGTATTTAGTGTAACCTATATTATAGTTGGGCTTCCCTGGTGGCTCAGATGGTTAAGAGTCTGCCTACAATGCAGGAGACTCAGGTTCAATCCATGGGTTAGGAAGATCCCTGGAGAAGAGAATGGCTACCCACTCTAATATTCTTGCCTGGAGGATTCCACGGACAGAGAAGCCTGGTGGAGTTGCAAAGAGTCGGACATGACTGATCAACTAACATAGAGACATATTATAGTTATATATCACTCATAATCTGTTTCTTCCAACTGTAGATTAGCTCTTTGAGAAGAGAGGCTTTTGTGTCTTCAGGGCCAGCACACAAAGCCCTACACGTAACAAGCACATAGGGTTTTTGTATTTGTCCATTTTAAGGATTTGAGGTTTCCTCTATTTAAAACATTGTCTCAGTTCAGTTCAGTCACTCAGTCATGTCCGACTCTTTGTAACCCCCATGGACTGCAGCATGCTAGGCTTCCCTGTGCTTCAACATCTCCCTGAAGTTGCTCAAACTCGTGACCGTTGAGTCGGTGATGCCGTCCAACCATCTCATCCTCTGTCGTCCCCTTCTCCTCCTGCCTTCGATCTTTCCCAGCATCAGGGTCTTTTCTAATGAGTCAGCTCTTTGTATCAGGTCGCCAAAGTATTGGAGCTTAGCTTCAGCATCTGTGCTTCCAATGAATATTCAGGGTGATTNTTCTCCTCCTGCCTTCGATCTTTCCCAGCATCAGGGTCTTTTCTAATGAGTCAGCTCTTTGTATCAGGTCGCCAAAGTATTGGAGCTTAGCTTCAGCATCTGTGCTTCCAATGAATATTCAGGGTGATTTCCTTTAGGATTGACTGGTTTGATCTCCTTGCAGCTGTCTAGTTTGTCATAGCTTTAAAAATTATTACAAGTAAAATATCTCACCTACTTTTGCTTACGTTTCAATTTTTCTGTTGTAACAAATGGTGAAGTAGGTTGTTTTTAAAAAAAGCATTATGGTGCAAAGTACAAAATGAAAATCATGTGCTATGTCACAGAGACAGCATAATTTCTGTTTTATTGGTATTGTTAAAACTGCCTCTCCAAGTAGTTCTTGCAGGTTTTCACTTTTATTGGCAGTTATCAGGTTCCTCCTTCCTCCCCAGGGTTTGATACTGTCAGCCTTCTCAGCTTTTGCAAACCTGATTATTGAAAAATTATATCTAGTTTTATGTTTCCCTGATTACTAGTAAAATTGAACATCATTTCATATGGTTATTGCAGTCCTGTAAGCAAGAATACTGGAGTGAGTTGCCGTTCCCTCCTCCAGGGAATCTTCCTGACCCAGAGATAGAACCTGTGTGTCTTGTGTCTCCTGCATGGGCAGGTGGATTCTTTAATGCTGCGCCACCCAGGAAGCCCCAGTACATGTTACTTGCTCAGTTGTGTCCAACTCTGCGACCCCATGGACTGTAGCCCACCAGGCTCCCCTGTCCATGGAATTCTCCAGGCAAGAGTACTGGAATGGGTTACCATTCCCTTCTCCAGGGGATCTTGACCCAGGGATCAAACCTGGGTCCCCTGCATTGCAGGCAGATTCTTTACCATCTGAGCCACCAGGGAAGCCGAGCCCATATATATATATAATTTATATATTCTGGATACCCTTCCTCTGTTATGTATATGGTAAATATTTTGTCCAATCTCCATTATTCTTTTACCTTTGTTTCAGCTTGCCTTTTGCATTCAGCAGTAATGCATAGTGACCCTTCTTCTATTTTAGGGAGGTCAGTATTTCTGATGATAGCATGTCCCATGTATCACCCTGGATGGTTTCCTGAAATGATCTCCTTTAGAATTCCTTGGCATGACCAAGGAGTTAATAGCATAGAAATAGTCATCACCACATACTGTCTTGTCTTCACCATGTACTGTCTTGGCCTGTAAAAGGGCCTATAACCCCTTTTGTTTTCATATTTTTAAATTATTTTATAGATAACATAAAAGTAATAATGAAAGGGTAGTTTTTAAAAACATCATTTGAAATTTTTGTAAGAATTTGAATGTAGCAACCCCAATCTTTATTCTATGTTTTCCTGCTTTTGAATATAAATACCTGAAATAGGCTTCTCTGGTGGCTCTGGAAAAAAGGATAAGGAATCTGCCTGCAATGCAGGATACCCAGGTTCCATCCCTGGGTCAGGAAGATCCCCGGAGAAGGGAATGGCAACCCACTCCAGTATTCCTGTCTGGAAAATTTCACAGACAGAGGAGACTGGTGGGCTATAGTCTAGGGGGTCGCAAAGAGTCAGACACGACTGAGCACACTCACATGTGCATTTGCACGCACATGCTCACACACACAGATGCACACACACGCATACACGCTATCATCATTGGAGTCTTCAGTGCTGCTGCCTCCGCATTCATCTTCTGATTTGTCTAATTGTGAAGTGTCTTCCTCTGTTGATTTTCTTCTCATTGGCATTATGGACAGAAAATTTTTAAATTCTGAACTCTCAGCTGTGCTCAATTAAAGCTAAATGCAGGCTGCAAAGATAGTGTCACAGATCTTTTGTACCTTATTGAAAGATGATGCATACTTTGAACAATGCAGTGAAAAAAATGGAAGGATAATGTAATTATGTCATTTTTGCATAATCCTTTTTGAGGATGTCATCATTCTTTTTCTTATCATTTGTCTGTCTTTTTTTTAAAGCATAGTTGTAAATAATCCAAAATGTAGAGGGGAAAAAAGACCACTAAGATTCTTTAATATAGTTTAAATTTATAAAAGGTTGGAATGGACCCATATGGTAGCTACATGATAGAATGAGTTTTATTCTATTTTTGAAAATAAGTATAATTTTCCTTTCTTCTTTGGAAGACTCCAAGAAGAATAAAATTACAAAATAATGATCCCTCCAAGTAGTAAGGAATCATTCCAAAAAGAAAGTAAAAAAAGTAAAATTGGGCCCAGTGGACCTAATGTTATACCAAGGAATGAGTTGACTGGAAATGTACTGACTGTATTAGTGAAGCTTTTAGCATAGAGTCACCTGGAATGGAAATGATGCTTAATTCAGTTTAGCCTTTCTTTACTGTGCTGAAGCCTGCAGGAGTTTGTTCCAGCTTACAGCTTTCTGTCCTGACCTTCCCCTTATCTATGCAGCGTGGACAGAAAGAAGAAAAATTATCTTCTTTTTGACTGAGGTAGGTGCTTCCTCCTGTTCGTTTCTTTGCAGAGGCTCTGCTTTGTCTCTGCTAAGCCTCTTTTCTCTGTCAAAGCCCTTGAGCTGTTAGCTGTTGAAGTGAAGTGAATCTCTGTTGAGCACAGCGCACGGCCAGCATCCCAGTTGGGAAGGATCTCTAAGAGGTGTGTATGCCAAGCACGGTATCATTGTGTGCAGGCATTGCAGGAGTCTGCCAAACTCAGAAGTAGGCTGCCAGTACAAATGCCACGTTGACATGACATTTACAAGTTGAGAGTCTGGAAAAGGACTGGCAGTGGAGCACCCTTCAGCTACCTCATTTAGGTTGGCAGTTTCTGGGCCAACTTTCGGTTTTTTGACTCAGAAATCATAGTCAAGAAGTAATACCGCATATAGAATTTAAAACTATCACTGCCACTTTTTCTAGGAAGTGATGAGTCTTGTTAGCCTGTTTCCTGGGATGCAGGATAAACCAGAGTGGTAAGCGTGCAGTCTGGAATCAAATCTGAATGTGAATGAGGGCTTTATCACTTACTGTGTGACCCTGCTCAAGCTACTTAATCTGTGTATCTCACTTTCCCATCTATAGAATAGAAGTCATATCACTTGCCACATAGGTTTGTTGGATGGATTAAATAGTATCTTAAAAAGTGTAGGCACTTTCCCTAGGGCTTGTTCAATGCTAGGTATTCAATAAATGTGAGATATTTTTCATATTCTTTAGAAGTTAGTGAGCCATTCAGGGTTTTAGCTGTTCCTGTCTATATTTCAGTATAAAGAGGAAAGACTGGACTCTGTCTTTGACTTGAGAATCGCCAGAACAGTATGCTCAGGAAGCCAAGGACATAGTTTTTTCTTCACCTCTCTAGGAAAACTTAGAACTGGAGGCAGGATCGTTTGAGCATTTGGCATCTCTGCAGTCTCTGGGGTACACAAACTCTTGAGGTGTTAAGAATGTATTTCCATAATAACATTTGTTTGATTGAATTAGAACTTTTCAATGGCAAATTCTAATGCAGACCTAGAGCTATTCTGAAGGATATCCTGTGGCATGTTAGCGAGACTACCAAGACTGTTGTTTGGGTTCAGGCAAGAAGGCACTTGGTCTTTTTTTCTTTTGGTTGTGCTGGGTCTTCATTGTGGCACATGGGCTTAGCTACTCCTAGACATGTGGGACCTTAGTTCCCTGAGCAGGGCTCGAACCCATGGCCCCTGCAATAGAAGGTGGGTTCTTCACCACTGGACCACCAGGGAAGCCCCAGTACTTGGTTTTGATTAAGTCTTTTATCAAGATCTAGTAACTTAAGTGTGGCTTATATAAAATATAATCCTCACCATAGCATTTTATTCATTTCCTTTCATCAGTACCATGAGTAAATTCTCTCAAATGATAAGATTCTGCCTCTTTTCTTTCTTGTCTTTCAGGTCTTCACAGTTGTTGCGGGCATTCTACATTCCCTTCCTGTCAGATCAGTTTACAGTGTATGCAAACTACACCATCCTCAAACCCCGGAAAGCAAAGCAAACCAGGAAGAAAAGCGGAGGTTAGCACCATGCCTGTGGTCCCAGAGGACTTCCATCCTGTTCACTGGTGATTCCACTGACAGGACACCCTCCAAGCCACCGCTTGTACCATGTGTAATAAAGGCCGTGTGACACGAATGCTGGCGTCTGGGTGCTTTGGGCTGGTCAGAGTCGGTCACACTCACTCCTTGCCTGTGTCTGCTCTGCATGCACACCCTGGGCAGCTAGATGCAGACAGGCCCTGCCGTCCGGGTAGATCCGCTGCTCCACATCTCACTGTTTCTCTTCTGTTCGATTATTTACTAGACCGGAGAAGAGCAGAACCAACTTTGAGGAAGAGCTGAAAATCCTGGGATGGGATGGCAGTTTTGAGCTGTTCTCCACATTCTGGCCTGGTGTCCAAGGACTGGCCTCCCCGGGGCCGGGTGAGCTTCTCCACCCAAGCTCCCTGGAAGCTCCTAACAGACCTTCTCATGCAAATCCTAGTGCTGAAAATGAGCACAGCCTAGTTGCCAACCTACATGTCCTTTCACCTCCAGCAAGACTAAGCTTTTCTAAAGCACTTCACAGGACTAGAACCTTGTCCTGGAGATATCTCAGGAAAAAGGCAACCATCTGAGGAACTGTGGCTTAATTTCTTCATATAGGATGCCTCTTATTTTCATTTAAATCCTTTACAACATGCTATAACTATGAGAGTTTGGTGTCTTTTTTTTTTTTCAGTTTTAGCATGCTTTCGTGAATTTCCCTCTGTAAAGGTATCTACAGACCAGATTATAACTGTATAGGACATACGTGGAGAAGATTAATTCTATCAGTTGGTGGATTTGAATGACATCACATTTTAAAGTAATTTATTCTAAAACCATTTCTGAGGAAATTAAGACTCCCTTTTTTTAAACAACCCTAGTGAAAAAGACCAGTGTATATTTATGGCATCTATTTTTGAGTCTCTCTGTTGCAAAGCACATCCTGCATGGGAAACCTCTAGTCCAATAGGCAATGATAAGGACTTAATTAGAACATAAGTATATATTTCACTTTGCCTCCACACACAGTATTTCATAGTTTACAAAGCACTTTCACATTATCTTATTCAATCAGCACAGTCATGACGTGAGGGAGACAAGGCAAGTGGTTTTATCCCCATTTTACAGATGAAGAAAGTAAGACTAGAGGGCAGGGAGCAGAGGAAGGTGAGGTGACTTGCCCAAGGCCACACAGCCAATAACAGTATCGTTCGCACCACAACCTGGGTTGCCTAACTTCTCATCCAGCGCTCGTCCATACTCTTCACTTGACTACGAAAACATTACTTGAAAGAATGATGAGGTTGCCCAGAGACCTGATTGATAGCATCACTTTATATTTTTAAGGAAGGATTTTATCTGGGTTTCTCAGTTCTTTGGAGCCTCCGGTCTGCCTGTGGGTCTGGCCATCACAGCAGCCCTCCAGCACGCAGCTTGGCCTGCGGCCGGAGAGCAGTGAGCATGTTTGAAAGTCCAGCTTCTGTGCAGCCATACATTCCTAGAGTCAGGCTGGGGTCACATTATAGTGCCTTATTTCCCTAAGGGTAATTATGTTTAGTATCTGCAGATAAGATGCATTAATTTTTCAGAGTTTCCATCTTTCATTTTTCAAAGAGAAGAGATTTTCAATAGGAAGTGATCCTAAGAGAGGAGAAAAGAAGTGACAAGAAAAGAAACAGCTAGTCACGTTTAAAGAGTCCCCTCACTGGGGTCCACTCTGAAGGAATATCTGGGGCGGGGCGGAAGCACTAGTGAGGCAGTGGGTCTAGATCTTGCGGAAGAGTTCCCTCCTTGGAGAGGGAGCACAAACTCGGGTCCCAGACTGCTTTAAGGACTTCTGGCATTTAGTTTTAAATACTTGATTCCTCTTTTCAAGGTAAATATTGGCACATATAGTCTGACTACAGGGTAGAGAATTTTTAGTGAAATGTCTTGCCATACTTGCAGTAATGGTAAACTATCCTTCACAGTTCCAGAGCTCTCTTTTTCTGCAGAAGTAAATGAGAAAGTGCAGTAATGGAGGTCAACGATGAGCGGCTTTTTTCTAATCAGAGTAGTACAATGCTGATCTGTTACATCATCTTGCAGGTTGGAAAAAAAGGAAAAAAAAACAGCCTGCTGAGCAAGAACTTACTGTAACATAGCACAAAAAATGTCATGATTGATGTTCTTTGGGAATGTCAGTTCCTATCTCTTTAAAACTTGATTTGGTTTTCTCTGTCCTACAAATATCTTCAGTGAGAGCACAAGAAATTGCAGAACACTGTGCCAAATTCTATGGGTAAGTTACATAAAAATGAGTGGTGGTGTTGTGAAGGTAATTTTCACATGACATAAAATCACACTAAAACATCTCCACCTCAGCAATACAGGGAGGTTAGCTTTGCGTGGGAAAGTCTCAAAACACTGGAGCAAGCAGCATTTCTCCTCCAGAGATTCAGTGGTCAGCATGAAGATAAAGTATCTGAAGTCCTTTTTTCTCCATTGTTTGTTGACTATCAAGGAATAATGGGCTACCGATTATTGATGGTTATCTTTGATTATGGAGGTGAGTGAAGAAGTTGGTGTTGGTTTAGTCGCTAAGTTGTGTCCGACTCTTGCGACCCCATGGACTGTAGCCTGCCAGACTCCTCTGTCCATGGGATGCTCCAGGCAAGAATAGGAAGGAGATGTATTGGCAATTCCAGGGCTCCCTCATCTCCAGATCTTATGATGCTGAGTTCCATTACTGAACCAACCTGTGTAGTAGCATCTGTTATCAAAGTGAACCTGTCAACTGGTGGGTATCATCTGATAAGAAAGACCACTCATTTTAATCTCTTGAGATAATAATAGAAAAGTGAAGACTGCACCCTTTATTACTGAATTCAAGTTCAGCAATGGATCATCTGTTTTAAATCAACGTAGTTCTTGATCCCAACCACTTATTTGGGTCATCTTTTTCTAGTTTGGATTTTGCAGAAAGAACATCCTATGTGATCCTACAGGCTTAGATCTGGATTGACCATTTGGGCAGAGCACAAATGGAAATCTTTTATTGTGTTTTGCATTTTGTGGGATTTATTGAAATAATTCACTGTGATGGTGCCCTCTTCTAGCCAATGTTGAGCAGCTCTGCTTTAAATTTGATTAATTTCATTTTCTCTGAAGAGGGAAAAGAGGGGTCACTTAATCTTCACCTGCACCGGCAAATTAAACTCATGTTAATTTCTTAGGCTCCTACATTAAAAACGCCTTGGGTAAACAGATTAATGGATGTGTGCTCAGCTTTCTTTCTTTTTTTTTTTTGCAGCAGAGAGCTCTGACTTCCATATGGCATTGTTGAATTTCAGAGGCTCTCTGGTGTTTTGGTAAATGTCAATGGATGTTGCCTTTAATTTTTCCAATATGTAATCTGTATAATCCTGTGATTCCTGCTGCAAGTGAAATCAGGAAGCACTACAGTGTTGAAGCAAGAGTATTGTTCAGGTCATTTGTCTTCCTAATGCTTGTACTTTATTTCACATGTCAGTGTTTACATTACATACTTGTATTTTCTGTGAAAGAAAAAGTTAAATAAATATTGGCAGTTTGATTTTCCTTTTCTTAAGGTGGTATTTTCTCTTTTGCTTTTAGCTTTTAAATCTTTGGTGGAGATTGGAAACTGAAGGAGCTCAGCTCCTTCCATCACCCCCACTTTCACCCTGCAGTGTACAGACTTGCCCTCTGCAGACCAAACAACCTCGTGTGTTTATTCTGAAAACTGGGGAAAAGCCATTGGAAAACCCAGTGAGGATTAGCTTTAAAACCAAGCACAGTGGAAACTACCCAGTGTGTCAACATTGTGCCTACAAGAGAGTTTCTGAGTCCGCGTTACGTTTTTGAATTAAGAATCTCTGGACTTTGAGAATCTTCCATTGTTTGTTGTTCAGTTGGCCAAGTGGTGTCCGACTCTTTGTGACCCCATGGACTGCAGCACTCCAGGCTCCTCTGTCCCTCACCATCTCCCAGAGTTTGCCCAAGTTCATGTCCATTGAATTAGTGATGTCTTCCAACCATCTCATCCTCTGTCACCTTCTTCGCCTCTGCCTTCAGTCTTTCCCTGCATCAGGGTCTTTTCCAATGAGCCGACTGTTCACATCAGGTAGCTAAAGTATGAGAGTCTTCATATTCATAGAAATGGGATCTAGTCATATCTAACATTTAGGTAATTTACCACTTTGTCAGGTGCAATACAACTTTGTGTGTATGTGTGTGAATGAATTTCTAATATCATTCCTGTATCTCGCACCTTAAGAGTCAATAACTTCTACTAGCCATCTGGATGTTCTGTGCGGTGCTTAGTTGCTCAGTCATGTCCAGCTTTGTGACCCTATGGACTGTATGCCCACCAGGCTCCTCTGTCCATGGAATTCTCGAAGCAAAAGCACTAGACTGGGTTGCCATTTCCTCCTCCAAGGGATCTTCCCAACCCAAGATTCCACCCACATCTCCTGCATTGCAGGCAGATTCTTTTACCACCAAGCCACCAGAGAAGCCCTTTTATATCAATACCGTTGGTTAACTAGTTTTCTTTCCATAGGACCCAAAATGTCCATGAAACTTGGTTTGTTTTTCACAAGTTGTTTTCGAGAAGGATGTTTTATTAATATAATTCCAGGAGGGAGAGATGCACAGCCTTAATGAATTTCTTTTCCCTGCCTAAAAGGTCATCCTTTTTGTTTAATTACTCGTAGGCCCGGCTTGAGTCTTCCTCTCTTTAATGGAAGGCTTCCTAGACTTCAGACTACTGTGATTACGCCCTTAACCCTCCTGAGTATCTAGTGGCTTTACTAATGACATAGAACCTTTTCCTGTAACCCCTGTAAGCCTGTCTCTCAAGAACATTGTTGGCACTTGAGAGCAAAGACCGTATCACACTTCTGTGTATTCCCAACGTTCAACACAGTTCCCTGAATATTTTGGTCCTGTACCAAAATGGTACAAATTTGGGTACTGTATTTATTGCCAATAAAGAAAAGTACAAAAAAACCTGCAACTAATATACAGCTGTTGCTTTCAATTTGGTCAATTTTTGACCATAGGAAATAGAGCAAGTCAGAAGCCCTATGGTGCTCAAAGAGCAATTGGAAAGATGTGAATGAGGCTCAATGCTACGTATATTTTAGGAATTCTGAAGGATACATGCTTTCACACAAAGGCAAATTCCTCAGAGTCCCTTATTGGGTACCCTGAATGAATATTTTATTATGACTTGATTTTGGAGGGTCAGACAGTCCAGGAGACCTTCTGATGAATTTGGGGCAGAGAGCCCTCTCCTCCAGGTGTGAGGAAGCACGGGGTTCCTACCAGCTACAAGCCCTGCTAGGAAAAGGAAGTCTAACTGCAAGATGACTTCGTGGTGACATATTCAAATTCAATAATATCAAGTGGTAAGTGGTTTTTTACAGCTGAAAGATATTTTGGCTCTCCTCAGCCCTGAGCTCAGCATACACCTGGCACAGAAACAAATTATAACCAACAGATTTGATAAATGAAGTGAGGGCCATTCAGATAAGGGATATAAGGATACAGAATTCTAGTGATACCGGCAAACTGGGAGCTTCTATTGGGGCTCCTTAGAATAAACAGCTCACAATTAAATTAATTGGGTTAAATAGCAGTTTACTTGAGTGCCAGTATTTCTTTAAAATGTTTGAGGAAATCTTAAGATACCTTCCTAAAATACTTTAAAATGGTAGGGGTTTTTTGTTTGTTTTTGCTTCTAGTTCCTAGGCTGTTTGTTCTGTCTTGACATGCCTAGAGATAAAAGTATAAACCAGATGATTCTTGATGGTTCTAACAGCCAAAAGATTGTGTGAGATAAAACTAAGTTCTTCTGACGAGGATTTTTTGCAGATCTGCATTTCAGCCATTTCCTTCCTTAGGATGGTTCTCTTTGACCTCTGCCTGCAGAATCAGTATTTGGCAGTTGGTACCACTGGCCTGCAATTTGCCATTTTAACCCTTGAGTTCCAAGTTGCCAAGTGAGGAAGTTATGGGTTCTGGTCTGTTTGCTTCAATAGCATTATACTGAATACTGGAGATGTGATTCATAGAGCAGTGATTCTCAAAGGAAGCTCCACAAGAGGATCACCTGGGGACCCTCTAATTACCCACTGCTGATGACACTAGAGACTGGGAATCAATCCCACCAAGGATCAAAGATCATTGAATGTGTGCTCAGTCGTGTCCGACTCTTTATGACCCCACGGACGGTAGTCCACCAGGCTCCTCTGTCCATGGGATTCTCCAGGCAAGAATACTGGAGAGCGTTGCTATTTCCTCCTCCTGGGAAATCTTCCCAACATAGGGATTGAACAGTGCCTTCTGCATCTCCAGCATTGCAGGCAGTCTTACCACTCAGCCATGGGGAAGCCCTCAAAGATAATTAAGTCAGCAAAATGTTTGGGGTCCTCTTCCAATGACAACCCCTGCTAACCAGGCCTCCATCCAGGCCTCTTCCCCTCCCCAGACCCTTTATTACACTTTTTCTATCAAACTTTACCTGTCTCATCTCTCCTTCTCTCTTGGCCCTGCTTTCTGGGAAACAGTAAACTAATGTGATACTGAAGTACATGAATGAATGTTAATTATTTACTGTGGTTTCCCTTCTCATTGATCCTCTCATCTCAGTACATTTGAATGATAACAATCTGGAGAAGAAAAAAAAAGAGGAATGACTAGTTTTGGCAATTTTAGACCCATTCAGATGCCATGTAATTAATTTACTTGTTACATGGGAGGAGAGTTTGAGCCAGCAGACCCAGCCTTCAGGAAGACTGCCTGGGGGTTTTCACACCCTACTGCCTTCTCAGATAAGGACCTGTAGTTGTCTTGAATAGGAATATGTGGGTATTGAGCCTTCCTGCTCAGGACACACTGGGGAACCTGCTTTGCTGATTTTATATACTTGGCTCTGTTTATTTGACACAAGTACAGTGAAAACTTCCCCTTTGTTATTCTGCCACTGGTCTGCAGAGTTTCTCTGGAGCTGCTTTCCACCCTCCTCAGAAATAAGAGCAAAGGTTAATCTCGTTTTGAGAGAAGTGACCTGAAATGTGATCATTCAACCAACAAAAAAACACCATCTACCATTCCAGAATTGGTCTTGCTCCTTGTCTCCCTGTTAACAATACGTCTCTAAGCCTCCTTGGTA
Source organism: Neotragus pygmaeus (assembly GCA_006410875.1). NCBI lineage: Eukaryota > Metazoa > Chordata > Mammalia > Artiodactyla > Bovidae > Neotragus > Neotragus pygmaeus. Next base: position 520,694 of record SJYV01050959.1, read on the forward strand.
TTTCCTATAATATGCTCCCATTTTTTTCCTCTCAATGAAATATTTGTGGAGTTACGTAGAAAATGAGGCTGGTTCTACAGTGCTGCTTTTGTAAAAGAATCTTGTGAACTTTTAAAAACTCAGCCCCTTTCCCTATTCCTTGAGATATTTCTATAATTGTGTTCCCAGAGCCTGAAATTACCAGAGGTACTGTAAAAAATAGAATCCAAAGTTTAAACTTGTTGCCATGCTTTTTGGGTTTTGTTTTACTCCCAGGTAACAGTTTCTGGAAACTCAATGCAGCCTCGTCTGCAATGCCCCAGTGTCCAGCAGAGGGCAGCCTGCTCTCAGTAGATGCTTCAGTGCTTTTTTTTTCCTCCAGGAGTCTGATTAGTTTCATATTAGCTGAAGCTACTTAGCAGCAGCAGCAGCTGTATCCTTGGTGTCAAAATTAATTTGAAATATCTGAGTTATTTCTATATCTGAGTTATTTCTATATACCTATATTTCTAAATATAAATTTTAAATATAATATTAATATATACCTAAAAAATAAATGTATACCTATGCGTCTAAAATTGCACAATTTTCCTGGGAAAAACCATGGCCATAATCTGTGGGAGCTGGATCATCACCGCAGCAGTGGTTCCCTGCTTCGTAAATGACCCACAGGTAAATTTTTCACAGTTAATTTCCCCTCTGTTTGACGTGACCTTGATGGTATTCAGAAGCAGTAAAAGATATGTGTTCGGTTAAGATGGGGAAGCAACTACTTTTAAGGGGAATACAGGAGACCCGGGTTCAATCCCTGGGTTGGGAAGTTCCCCTGGAGAAGGGAATGACTACCCACTCCAGTATTCTTGCCAGGAGATTTCCATGAACAGAGGACCCTGGTGGGCTACCGTCCATGGGGTCACAGAGAGTCGGACATGACTGAGCGGCTAACACACACCAGTCATTTATGCATCTTCAATTTTCCAAACATGAGCAAAGCACAGTCTTAACTTTGCTTCTGCTAACTTACTGATATCATCAAAGGCATCTCAAAGGATACACGAATGTTCAAATTTCTCCCCTTCATCAGACGCTAACAAATTATCCACAGCACAGTAGCTCAACTTAATGTAGCGGGGGCTGAGCCTCTATAGAGTAAAATGCTTCAGAATACCTTTGATTGCTTCTCATGTGTAAGTCATGCGTTGAAAAGCAAACATTTGCAGAAGGAAGTAGAATTTGCATTTAAAAGCATGGATATCCACTTAGGCCAATGTAGGCCTTTAGGGACAGACAAGTTCAGCTCTTTGATAAAGATTTCCTTAACACACAAAGATAGATACCTATTTCTGAACTCAATCTTAGAACTTTATTGAGAATGTACTGAGGTTTGGGTTTTTCATTATTTTGGAGACTTCTTGTTTTCCTTTTATGCTTTTTTACATCCTCTAGATCATCAGATTTGCTCTGCAGAGAAATAATATGAGTAAAACTAATATTTATTAAGTATTTACTCCCAGGTGGCTTATGGTAAAGAATTTGCCTGTAATGCAGGAGACACAGTTTTGATCCCTGGGTCAGGAAGATCCCTTGGAGAAGGAAATAGCAACCCAATCCTGTATTCTTTTCTGGAAATCCCACAGACAGAAGAGCCTGGTGGGCTATAATCCATGAGGTCACAAGAGTCAGACACGGCTTAGTGACTAAACTACCAAATGTAAAGAATACTTCAAGTTGATTTTTTTTCTCATAATCTTTACAACATCTTTATGAGCTTGATAACTATTATCCTCTTTTTGAAGATAGGGAAACTGATACTCAGATCACCTAGGTAGAAGGTGGTGGACCTGGAATTCAAATCCAAGCAGTCTGTCTGGCAACAGACCTTCTCTCTTAACAGTGATCTTACACTCTCATGACCTCTCTTTTAGATATTATGTCTAGGTATCTGGAATGAACAGAAGGGCATAGATAAGAACAGGCCCTTTTTGCCAACAAAGGTCCCTATAGCCAAAAATATGGTTTTTCCCGTAGTCATGTATGGATGTGAGAGTTGAACTGTAAAGAAAGCTGAGTGCTGAAGAACTGATACTTTCAAACTGTGGTGCTGGAAAAGACTCTTGAGCCTTCCTTGGACTGTGAAGAGATCAAACCCGTGAATCCTAAAGGAAATCAGTCCTGAATGTTCATTGGAAGGACTGATGCTGAAGCTGAAGCTCTAATACTTTGGCCACATTATATAAAGAGCCAACTCATTGGAAAAGACCCTGATGCTGTGAAAGATTGAGGGCAGGAGGAGAAGGGGACAACAGAGGATGAGATGGTTGGGTGGCATCACCAACTCAATGGACATGAGTTTGAGCAAGCTCCAGGAGATGATGAAGGATGGGGAAGTTTGGGGGGCTGCAGTCTGTGGGGTCACAAAGAGTAAAACATGACTGAGTGACAGAAGAATAACTACAAGAACAAGACCAGGATCTAGTCAAAGTTGTTTCGTTCTTTTATCACCTTCTTATTTTGCCTCCAATAATCACAGCCTAGGGGTTGTCCTAGTAAGACAGAGTGTACCAATTATATGTTCAGTTTTTGTAGGGGCTTTTTGTTTGTTTGTTTTTACTTTATATTGAGGTAAAGTTGATTTATAATGCTATTAGTTCCATTGTACAGCAAAGTGGTTTGGTCATGGTATATACATATATCCATTCTTTTTCAGATTCTTTTCCCATGTGGGCTATTACAGATACTGAGTATAGTTCCCTGTGCTGTATAGTAGGCCAGTTATCTCTTTTATATATAGTAGTGTGTATATGTTAATCCCAGACACCTCATTTATTCCCCTCCTTCCACCTGTTCACTTTGGTAACCTTAAGCTTGTTTCTAAAGTCTGTGAGACTGTTTCTGCTCTGTCTATGATCAATACCACCCTGGATGCACCTGATCTTATCTGCAGCAGTTTTCTAGAACACGGTGAGCTCTCAGCTAATTTAATCATACAGCTAGATTAGAAAGGGAGCTGCTTTCCTAAAGTCCTAAAAGTAAGTGGAAATTCAGTTTCTGATTACAGTCCCAGCGGAATTTCTGCTGAGATGTAAATGGTGCATCTAGGGGTCTTGGCTCTGCTTCTTTCTTACTCCTGTGACCTTTTCCCTAACAGTTCTGCTTGGCAGATAAGGAAAAAAAAAAACGAGAATACCATCTTCAGGGGACATCAGAGGGAAAAGCTTTGAGGAGACCAGTAATATTTTAAGTCATCTCTGCTTTGCTAAATCAAATCTCTGTTTAACTGGGGTCTGGGGACAGTGTGGCCTCATGCTGAAAGCTACCTATGTTAGGTGTAGTACAATCCGTGGTGGAGGGCTTCCAAAAATGAGGGTGAAGAAGAGATATACCCGTGGACATAGCAGGACTAGACAGGGACTAGTTGGCGAGGGTGGGGGTAGGGGTGGGAGGACTGTGAATACAGATCCCTGCATGTCAAGGGTGAGACCAGCCAGGCAGAGGC
>SJYV01050959.1:524582-547777 GCA_006410875.1 Neotragus pygmaeus
TCTGCCTACAATGCAGGAGACCTGGGTTCAATCCCTGGGTTGGGAAGATCTCCTGGAGAAGGAAATGGCAACCCACTCCAGTATTCTTGCCTGGAAAATCCCATGGATGGAGGAGCCTGGTGGGCTACAGTTCATGGGGTCGCAAAGAGTCGAACACAACTGAGCGACTTCACTCACTCACTCAACCATAATAGTCAGGGGGAAAAGGTCTGGGAATTTTTACAGTTGTTGAGAATATTCTATTCAACATAAGAACTGGGGAAATATCCACAGGGTTTAGAGTTTGACTGGATCAAATTTCATTTTTTTCCTGACCCAGTTATGTCCATTCTGACAGGTAGGTTTCCATGGATTTCTGTGTGCCAGAAATTACTGTTAGCTCAAAGCAAGTATCTAAATGTTTCCCAAAAGGCTTTAGTTATTTCTCTCATTCCAGACACAGTTATCCTACTAAATGGCCATTAAGAATATCCAGGAGGAATAGTCAGAGAATGAACTTTATCTATCATCATATGGTACCTAGTTTCTCCGTGAAGCAAGATGTTGTAGATCTGTGGATTCAGCTCTGGAAACTGGCTGAGGTCATGATTCTATTGTATTAGCTCAGGTCAGACAATTATTCAACACATCTCAGCTATTCTCGTTGCACAAATCAAGTAAGACTTTAGCGGAGATGCCTTGCTCAAATAGGCATGGTTGATTACCAAGCTGGTGTTCCAGCCTGTTATAGTCATGCACGAATTGGCTCTGATTGTTGAGGGAGGCTGTCTCATGTCTACAATTCCAAGATTCTCCTTTCCTAGTTGAAACTATGGAACACATTTTAATTGCAACATTTCCCACAAGCAATTTCCAACATTCAGAACAGAGTGAAGCATTAAAAAAAATGTTGACATTTGTTTTGACAGAGCAGATCTCAAGGTCTTGAGGAAGGGAATAGTCATTCCAGTCCTTCTTGGGGCAACAGTTGTGGGTACACAAGCAGGACACTCACAACCGATCTAAACCTGCATTCCTGTCTCAAGCCGTCTTTAATTTCCTTCCTGTATTTATGTCAAGTGGTTTTTGGCATCTTCTCTTTCTTTAATGAGGGCCAGTGTTGGAGCCTGATTTGTCTTATTCAACCCAGTTAGACACCCAACTGCTTGAGCCAGCACTTTGCATGTGGCACTGCTGGTAAGTACATCCACATTGACCAATTCAGCCCAATCTAAAATGATGTTTTACTCTTCTTGGTTGAATGCTTTCAAAATATATTCTCACAGAAATTTCACCAACAGTTTCTTTAAAGTAGCAAATCACTGTAAGCCTTTCAATTAAAACAACAACAACAACAACCTTGCCTTGGCAGGAGAGTCCTGGCCAGTTATCCGAGGCAGATGTTTTTGCCTCTTCGTGTCTGTTATGTGTTCACTACAACATGGAGAATTGGAAGACTCATGCTTAGAGTGACAGGAATGTCGTGGATGAAATCTGGCAGGAGCATTCCCCCTAACACCATTTTCTAGTGATTCTCAAAAGGGTTGAGGGTAGGAAGTATCAAAATCACTTGAGGATTCTTTGCAAAATGTACGTACTTGCCCTTACCCCTGAGGACAAGTCAAAATGGTAGTGGAGGTTGAGAGAGGGAGGTCATGCCTGTTAAGAAAGCTCTTTAGGGACTTCACTCATCGTCCAGTGGCCAAGAATCTGCCTTCCAATGCAGGAGACATGAGTTCAATCCCTGATCAGGCCCCACAGGCCATGGGTTAATAAAGCCTGCATGCCACAACTAGAAAGAAGCCTGTGTGTGCAAATATAAGCTCCCCATGCCACAGCTGAGACCCGACACAGCTAAATAAATAACTAAATATGGGACAATGATTATAGTATAAGGGAAGGGCTAAAGCTACAGTTACTTTTATTTTTTAATTTTTTTATATTTCTTTATTTGGTTGCACCAGGTCTTAGTTGCAGCATGTGGAATCTAGTTCCCTGACCAGGGATCGAACCTGGGCCCCCTGCTTTGGGAGCTTAGAGTCTTAGCCACTCCACCACTTGGAAAGTCCCTACAGTTAATTTTAAGGAGGGTGACTCTTCTTACCTTGTGATAAATTGTGTTAATGTTTCCAGCTATTCTCTTTTCTATAACAGAGCAAATAAAGTTTACTTTCCCAGCCCATTTTCTGAGTCTGTCACATGACTTGGCTCAATGTTAGATGAGAGGAAGTGACCATATGTTAGTTTGCTTTTCCTGATACCATGGGAAAAGGTACTTCGTTAGCCTGGTCCCCAGAATAAGAAGATCCATAGACTAGAGTTGCAGTCACTGACAGACACCATGAATAGTAAATAAATGCTTGTTTTTGGAAGAGGAGCTATAAAGATTTCAAGTCTGTAATAAATTTTTTTGAGCGGCAAGCACCTAGATGGGTTTGGCTAGATATTTTAGATCTAAACTTCATGGGAAATAGATGGGGAAACAGTGAAAACAGTGTCAGACTTTATTTTTGGGGCTCTNACTGCAGATGGTGACTGCAGCCATGAAATTAAAAGATGCTTACTCCTTGGAAGAAAAGTTATGACCCACCTAGATAGCATATTCAAAAGCAGAGACATTATTTGCCGACTAAGGTCCATCTAGTCAAGGCTATGGTTTTTCCAGTGGTCATGTATGGATGTGAGAGTTGGACTGTGAAGAAAGCTGAGTGCTGAAGAATTGATGCTTTTGAACTGTGGTGTTGGAGAAGACTCTTGAGAGTTCCTTGGACTGCAAGGAGATCCAACCAGTCCATTCTAAAGGAGATTAGTCTTGGGTGTTGTTTGGAAGGACTGATGCTAAAGCTGAAACTCCAATACTTTGGCCACCTGATGTGAAGAGTCGACTCTTTGGAAAAGACTCTGACGCTGGGAGCGATTGGGGCAGGAGAAGAAGGGGACGACAGAGGATGAGATGGCTGGATGGCATCACCGACTCGATGGACATGACTTTGAGTGAACTCCGGGAGTTGGTGACGGACAGGGAGGCCTGGCATGCTGCAGTTCATGGAGTCGCAGAGTTGGATGCGACTGAACTGAAACAGAAACTGATATACTGTGCTTATCTTACTGAAAGTTAGACAAAATCTTAAGTTGCAGATCGAGAAAAACCTAAATGTCAAATGCTGGCTGATCAGTTTGCAGTGAGGATGTGATGGGCACTCGTACCCAGATCTAAACAGAGAAGCCCAGAGAGAAACCCAGGTGCCTGTGGAATCAGCACAGGGATGTCAGTAGCCACTGGTCCTCAAGCTCTTTGACCAGTGTAACCATTTCTACTGTAGTGACCTACCAATGGCAAGAGCCAGACCAGGACACTTCTATGGTGGTGCCATTTTCCTAGCACGTTTTATACGCAAAGACATGAAGTGATGTCTTCAAGTTTATAGATGAGGAAAGTGAGGCTCAGAGAGGTTGTATATTGGCCTGAAAGTTGCACAGATCATAAGAGTTGGAATTAGAATTGGAGCTCATGTTTAATTCTAATGTTTGCGATTCTATTATTACTCACTGCACCGTACTCTTAAGATGTGGGGTCCTGTAGGTCCTCAGTGGCACAGATCAGCTCGAAGAAACCTCAGTGTCTCAGCACCTGGTGGCCTTTCTAGGAGCAGAGTATCTGGTTCACTCTGCTGAGGCCTTTTCTAAGCTGGGGCAGCTGAGAAAGGTGGCACGACTGCCACTGGGGGCCACGTCTGCTCTAATCAGGGATGTGTGAAATTCTAGCCATCATCTGTACCTGGAGTCTAGATGCAGTGAATGTCACAGGTGATAAATGATCCCAGGCAGTGTACCCGGATTCAGTATTTGGGAAGGAGTTGTAGAGAAGAAATGACAGAGGCACGTCTTAATGGCCTCTCTCACCAAAGCGGTGTGCTGTTTACTGTTGGAATTAGCATGACTAGTGCAGAGCTCTGAAAAGCTGTGAAAATGGCTAGAAAAATTCCGTGATTGCCTCAGTGCCCTAAATAGTCTTATGTCGGCAATTAGCATTAACAGTCCTTCATTAATCCATCAGATTTCTGATGCTGCATGTCCTTAGCCAGAGATAACAGTGGATTAGGATTAGCCAAGGATGTATCCCAGGCAGCGGTGTTGAGGCAGCATGTGGATGCTTGTCTCAGAGCAGCAGTGCCCCGCTTCCTTCACTCAATCCAGGGATCCAGAGAACATGGCATGCTACTAAACCGTAGTCTGTAATATTGGAGGAGGGCATGGCAAGCCGCTGCAGAATTCTTGCCTGGAGAATCCCATGGACTGAGGAGCCTGGCGGGCTACAGTCCATAGGATTTCAAAGAGTTGGACATGACTAAAGCGACTTCACAGACATGCACAGTCTGTATATCAACTCTATATCACGGACCGCTAAACTCCTGTTGTAAAGACCACGTTGTATTAATAAGATGTTGTTATAGAAACAACATTCCAAGTTCCCCCATGGAAAATGGATTCTTGATGCTAAATTCCCAGGGGTTCATTTCTTGTGACGCTAGGTTGTCTCTGCAATGCCCGAGTCCCTGTTTAATTGAGGTGGCGACACTGAGCACCCCAGTTACACATAGGTGTCTACAAGACTCCAGGCTGGCCTCAGCTGAGTGTTTGTTCCCATAGCTCTGAAGGTCTCTCCTCATTTTTGCCTGGTGAAGGCCTAACTCAAATTGCCACACACAGATAGATGCCCTAGTTCCTCCAATGAGATCTCTCTCTCCTCGGAAGTCTGCTATCCGTTATACAGCATCTGTCCCACTGGTCCTTTTGGAAGTGGTGGGTGAGCAGCTGTCTCCTTGTTATATCTGAAAGCTCCCTGATGATGGACTCAGTTTCATGTTTGAATCTTTTATCTTTAGCTGTCACCTTGTGGGCTATGTTGCCCCAACTTACTGATGAGAAACAGCTCTTAGTCCATATTTCAGATGATCTCAATGAGTATGAAAAGTGCTTGAATTATTTACTTGAACAAGAAATAACGTGCGTATAATAAATTAGAATATATTATTTTCTCATTAACTATTTTAGGATAATAATCAATGAATTATTAATGTACCACATCAGCATGTATTTTATTCCATTTTTTCTTTTGTGTTTAAAATAAAATTAAATTGGGCTGATTATTGGTCCTAATAGGGTGATTTTAGGATTTCAGGGAAAATGACTATTTTTACTTAAAAGGAATCACTAGTTAAAAAAAAAAAATTTAAAATTTGCATTATGCCCTCTAAAATATTGCCATGTATTTGGAATGTATGCTCCAAATATATTTGGAAAGAACATTCAGTGTATGTTAGAGTTTTAAATATTTTTACAAAAGTATTTAAAAAATAGAAAAAATAGTCTTCTGTTCGTTGTGAAATCAACAGTTATTTTATCTTCCTAAATTTTGACTTCTCCTGATTTGAATGGCAAAGGTAACTTTGTAATGCTGGATCCAAATCTCATTTTCTTCTTATATTTTCTCCCAACAATACCTCATGATGCAACACACTAATATTTGGCATAAAATGCAGGTTAGTATAGTACCATCTGCTTAATACATAGTAAGTGCTCTATAAATGTTAGCTTCTATTATTCATTAAAAAGTGACCTTCCCTTTCAGACTCTTTGTGCCTTCGCATTCATCATGTACAGCCTTATATGATACTTATTTTTGTATGTCTCTTCTAATTATCTCTTCTTTAAGATGGTAGAGAGTTTTGTACATGGTAAGAAATGAATACATAATTTATCCACTGAATACGTAGTGAACTTGTGAACATTCTTTTAAAATTTCAGTCGCTTTGATGACTTGATGTTCCGTAACATGGAGCCCAAACATGATGACACGCCTGAGCACAGACAAGTTAATTCCTAAATGATCCCAGAGAAGCCACTGGAGACCAAAGCCGCCCCTGGGGACCAGCCAGGAGTCCCATCTGCCTGGCGACGGCTTCCTGGCTGAGAGTTTTCCTAAATTACCAGGGGAAGTGTTACAGCGTGCAGAGACCTCTGAGAAACCGTAAAACCCACAGAAGCCCTCCTCAACTGAATCCGATGGAGTTACCCATTTGGTTAAGATTAGTTACTCAGTTTATTTATGGTGAACGACTCATTTTGTTTCTGTTTGTGTGGGCAAGGTGGGAGGGAATGTCAGAGACAAACAGCAGATGGGGGCTTCTGTTTTTCAATTGTGCAGTCGCAGGAAAGAAGGGGGTCCCTTTCTCAGAGCTTCTGCTGGGGTCCCTCACATTTCGGATGACAGCTGTTGATTATTCAGAAGTATGACCTGTTGTTCTCTGTGTGTGTGCTCATTAAGCATCGCAGGACTTCATAGCAGGCATTCAGGGCATCCTTGGAGGGGGGCTAGTTTACAGACCAGAGGAGACAGGATTGCACGATGGCTCACCTGTTGGAATTGGTCCAGGGGAGGCTTCATTTGGTCCTCCCAAGGCTCTGTGTTTGGCCTGCAGGTTAAATCATTTTCAGATCAATGAATTAAATCGATCATTGCATTACATTAATTGTATTGTAATGTACCATTTATTTGCAAGTCAAAGCAGTCTTCTCTGTCATTAATTTTATTTATTCTCTTTAATGATTCAAAACTTCTGGGCATCTCAGAATTGTAAGTTACTCTACTGGGTGATATCATGGTTCCCACATGCCCTAATGGTATCTTCTGAGCTGTTTGCAGCCCAGCAGGAGATCAAACCTGCTGGAGTTGCCACAGGACAGGATGGCAGGCCCATGATCTGTTGAGAGGTTTAAGAGGAAGGAAAGTTTATACAGAGCTGGAGAAATCTGGAGGACTTCAGAGAAGAAGGTGCATTTTGTTCAAGGCTTTGGAAGAAACTTTGGACTTAATTAGTTGGGAGATTTCATGCGTAGATATCATAGTTAAGAGAAAGCAGCAGGCATGGTTATTAGTAACTATGTGGTCATGTCAATGCGTTTATGGTCATTAAAAGTGTTAAACTTTTAAACTTTAAAAAACAAGTTAATTCTTCATGTGTCCGTCTCTAAGTACAGTGGTGTATTTTGTCAAATTTAAGATAAATGTAATTTTTCCCCTTCAGTCTTCTTTTGCTGCAGGGTATATTTCAGAATACAGTTTTGAGTTGTTCAGGTTTTTGTAATCTTTTACTGTTTAATTTAAGTATTGGGATTCTTCATAATCAAAATGAGAAAGGAACTCTCACGTCCTGTGCTATCCTTTGAAGGGATGTTGCACGGCATCCCAGGCGGAGGTAAGGACGTTGGTGTTTACTCTGTAGTGAGAGCACTCTGCCTCTTCCTCACTGGCCTTGGAGCCATTACATTCATCTGTTCACTCATTCAAAAAAATATTTATTAGGCACCTACTGTGTGCCTCAGGCACTGTCTGGTGTCTGTAAATTGTACTTGCATGCTTTATGGTATGTTTTATAGTCTTTTTCTTTCTTCTATTTCATTAATTGGGCTTCCCAGGTGGCTCAGTGGATAAAGAATCCATCTGCCAATGCAGGAGATGCTGGAGACTTGGGTTCGATCCCTGGGTTGGGAAGATCCCCTGGAGAAGGAAATGGCAACCCACTCAAGTATTCTTGCCTGGAAAATACCATGGACAGAGGAGCCTGGTCGGCTGCGGTCCATAGGGTCGCAAAGAGTCAGACATGACTTAGTGACTGAGCATATTCCATTAACATTTCTTTGTGGAATATAGTAGGTTCTTAATAATCATCAAATGAGTGCATATCTAAAAATCTCAGAAGGGAATCAGGGTGTTAGTGAGCAGGATGGACCTGCTGAAAATGCCAGTCCTATTTTGAATCCGAGTGTAAACATGAAGCACTGTGTTTCATAGAGGTGTATTAGCATAGGATGCTTTGACTACTTTTGAAGCATTTCTGGTGCTTTGCTTTAATTTAGCAGATAATTCCACAGATGAATCAGATCAATGTTCAAAAACTTAATTTTACACTCATCTTCCTACCTACTGTGGAGAAGGCAATGGCACCCCACTCTAGTACTCTTGCCTGGACAATCCCATGGACAGAGGAGCCTGGTGGGCTGCAGTCCATGGGGTCACTAGGAGTCAGACACGACTGAGTGACTTCACTTTCACTTTTCACTTTCATGCATTGGAGAAAGAAATGGCAACCCACTCCAGTCTTCTTGCCTAGAGAATTCCAGGGACAGGGGAGCCTGGTGGGCTGCCGTCTATGGGGTCACACAGAGTCGGACACGACTGAAGCGACTTAGCAGCAGCAGCACCAGAAGAACAGATATTTAAGTTTTTTATACATTTATTTAATGCCAAACTTTCTTTAGCCCATTTCAGCTCTTTGCTGATTTGAAGGTGAGTCACAGACCATTCAGCCTACCAGACAGAAAACAAGAGGTTGGTGAGTTAAAGCTTCGTGGGCTGTGTGTCCCCTCAGCTCTACCCCCATGCACCCAATCAGCCCCATTCCTGGAGAGACCCAGCCAAACCAGAGTAGTGGGAGGAGGTCCAGAATAGAATGTCTGACAAAGAGCGTTGTATATATAAGAATAGTCTTTTGGAAGGCAGAAGTTGAAGGGTAATACCTTTGACTTCATGTGATTAATCTCGTGTGTGTCATTTAAAAAATTTGCGCTTCTTGATATTTTCATCTAGAGCTCACATTTTTGGAAATGGAGAAAGGCAGTATGTGATGCAATTAAAGGTTCAAATTCTCTTGTACTAAATGTTTTGTCATGTCAATGTATGGCAAAGCCAATAGAGTATTGTAAAGTAAAATAAAGTAAAAAAAAAAAAATGTTTTGGCTGCCCTGTGTTGTATAAACTTCTCAGCGACTTTCAGTTTCTTAAAAATGGGTCTAATGACATGTGCTTGGGAGACACCTTTGCGTCTATTGCAGTTTTTTTTTTTTTTAATGATTTTAAGTTCATTTTTATTGATTGAGAATGAGACTATCTTTTGAGGCAAAATCATATAATAGTACATGACTCTATTAAGTTATTTAAATTCGAGTCACACTTTAATACATTTGCTATTTGGGTATTACTAGGTTGATTCTTATGTTAATTCTAGATTTATTAACAGATATGCTTGAGCCTGACAATTATTCATCTTTTTGTGTTGATTCAGCAGTCATTTCTATAGCCCAACCTGCAGATGGATTTCTTATGGTCTTTTAAAAAATGATTTTCTTTTGATTTCATCACTTGGTACAAGACATTTCATTTATAACATTTCTAAGTTCAATAAAATATTGCATTATTCCATAAGCAATAATCACTGCAAATTCTTTTCTCACAGTGGAAAAGTTGTCTTCTTAAATACACCTCACCATGTTTGTTTCTCTAAAATGGTAGTATTTTACTTCGTAAATTTTCCCCCAAGTAATGCATTTAAAACTAGGTATCTCATTTCCACTTAAAAGCATTTTTAAAAAATTTAATCAACTTGTATTGCTCTAAATGCTTTTAAATCTTATAGATGTTGAGCTAGCAGATATTATCCTTATATTGTGAGGGATGCAATTTCTTGCTATTTCCACTGACTGATTTCCTGTGAACAAATAAAATATCCTTGCATTAGTGTTCTTGTCCAGTTAGAGTATATCTGTGCTTGAACACTTAGTCAGAAAATGCTGCCACTTTTAACAAGGGAATCGATAACATAGGAAACAGCCTTGTTATCAGGATTTATTTCACTTGTTCCCAGATAAAAGTTCTTTAGTCATTCAAAAGAAAGAAGTGAATAACCAGTCTTTCCCACAGAATTTATTTGGTGGGAATAGTGGGAATGGAGGTGATCACCAGTTAAAGATGAATGAGAGAATGGAAGAATAATTGGCCGTGACAGATATTGACCTAAGAAAGGAAAATGATACTTCAAATAAGTTTCCTGTATCTTCAAAGGTCAAAAAAATGATATATACTTTATACTTTTTTATACTGATGATAGTGAAGGACGGGGAAGCCTGTCCATGGACTGCACTTCAGTCCATGGAGTTGCAAAGACAACAGTAATACTGATAACTAGCATTTGGGACTTGTCTTCTGCACTGGTGCAGATAAGCAAGGTTGAAAACCCAAAGTCGCAGCATTAAACAGCTTTTCCCCAGTGTCCAGTTGAAGGAATTGATTAATTACAAATATCTATACCATTCCAAATTATCTGATAGTTACCTAATTTGAAACAAATAATTGTATGGAAGGAGCCTTAGAGATTATTTTATTGGGAGGAATTCTGTGATCAAGAGGAAAAACGAGGTCCAAGGAAGCTTATTTTTCACAGGTGTTTGTGTATTCTGTTTCCCTGGTAGTGCAGAGGTTAAAGCNGATAGTTACCTAATTTGAAACAAATAATTGTATGGAAGGAGCCTTAGAGATTATTTTATTGGGAGGAATTCTGTGATCAAGAGGAAAAACGAGGTCCAAGGAAGCTTATTTTTCACAGGTGTTTGTGTATTCTGTTTCCCTGGTAGTGCAGAGGTTAAAGCGTCTGCCTGCAGTGTGGGAGACCTGGGTTCAATTCCTGGGTCGAGAAGATCCCCTGGAGAAGGAAATGGCAACCCACTCCAGTATTCTTGCCTGGAGAATCCCATGGACGGAGGAGCCTGGTGGGCTACAGTCCATGGGTCGCAAAGAGTCGGACACGACTGAGCGACTTTGGTTGCAAATGACAGAATCCCTAATTGAAGCTAGTTTAAGCAAACTGATAACAAAGAGATATTGAATTACGTGGCTGGGAAGTCTTTGAGTGGATTTGGAACCTTGACAGTATTTCCAGGACGTGTTCCTGCATCTCTTGGTACAGCTATTTTATCCGTGTTTCGACCACTGTCTCCTCGGTGACACAGAAAATTACAAGGTAGTAATTATGTATCTTGTGTTTTCTACACCAGGTCCCTGAGACCAGTATGACTTTTAATAATAGTGGCGACTGTAAGCCAGTTCCAGACTGGCCATTCCAGTAAGGGAGGAGATGGCTTTTCTCTTGTGTAGTGTAGCTGTGTTTAATTATCAGGAAATGCCCCGATTTTCCTGCCTTGGGTTGTCTGCCGATCTCCTCGGCAATTGCCCTGGCCAGGGGTTAAGTGTCACAGTTTTAGGCTGTGCCCTCATTCCTGAGAAGGCTTGGGGAGAAGGACATAAAGGTGATGGCAGGACCGCTAGAGCCTCCTGGAAAAGGAGAGGCAGGTCCCTGAAAAAGGCAGCAAACCACCCTGTGGAGTGATGTGATGGCTGATGGAATCTGGCCTTTCAACTTCCAAGCCAATGTCGCTGCTGTCAAAACCTTGATACATGACCTAAGGGATGGATAAATGAGAAGAATGCCTGACTCTTAGTGGAGATTGTTGTCTATTTCATTCTCACTTAAAGGGTGCCCAGAAATTTGAGTTCCAAAATCTTGATTTGAAGCCAATAAAGCTTGTAGTTACAGTCTTTTGGAGCATAGAGCTTTTNGATAGTGAAGGACGGGGAAGCCTGTCCATGGACTGCACTTCAGTCCATGGAGTTGCAAAGACAACAGTAATACTGATAACTAGCATTTGGGACTTGTCTTCTGCACTGGTGCAGATAAGCAAGGTTGAAAACCCAAAGTCGCAGCATTAAACAGCTTTTCCCCAGTGTCCAGTTGAAGGAATTGATTAATTACAAATATCTATACCATTCCAAATTATCTGATAGTTACCTAATTTGAAACAAATAATTGTATGGAAGGAGCCTTAGAGATTATTTTATTGGGAGGAATTCTGTGATCAAGAGGAAAAACGAGGTCCAAGGAAGCTTATTTTTCACAGGTGTTTGTGTATTCTGTTTCCCTGGTAGTGCAGAGGTTAAAGCGTCTGCCTGCAGTGTGGGAGACCTGGGTTCAATTCCTGGGTCGAGAAGATCCCCTGGAGAAGGAAATGGCAACCCACTCCAGTATTCTTGCCTGGAGAATCCCATGGACGGAGGAGCCTGGTGGGCTACAGTCCATGGGTCGCAAAGAGTTGGACACGACTGAGCAACTTTGGTTGCAAATGACAGAATCCCTAATTGAAGCTAGTTTAAGCAAACTGATAACAAAGAGATATTGAATTACGTGGCTGGGAAGTCTTTGAGTGGATTTGGAACCTTGACAGTATTTCCAGGACGTGTTCCTGCATCTCTTGGTACAGCTATTTTATCCGTGTTTCGACCACTGTCTCCTCGGTGACACAGAAAATTACAAGGTAGTAATTATGTATCTTGTGTTTTCTACACCAGGTCCCTGAGACCAGTATGACTTTTAATAATAGTGGCGACTGTAAGCCAGTTCCAGACTGGCCATTCCAGTAAGGGAGGAGATGGCTTTTCTCTTGTGTAGTGTAGCTGTGTTTAATTATCAGGAAATGCCCCGATTTTCCTGCCTTGGGTTGTCTGCCGATCTCCTCGGCAATTGCCCTGGCCAGGGGTTAAGTGTCACAGTTTTAGGCTGTGCCCTCATTCCTGAGAAGGCTTGGGGAGAAGGACATAAAGGTGATGGCAGGACCGCTAGAGCCTCCTGGAAAAGGAGAGGCAGGTCCCTGAAAAAGGCAGCAAACCACCCTGTGGAGTGATGTGATGGCTGATGGAATCTGGCCTTTCAACTTCCAAGCCAATGTCGCTGCTGTCAAAACCTTGATACATGACCAAAGGGATGGATAAATGAGAAGAATGCCTGACTCTTAGTGGAGATTGTTGTCTATTTCATTCTCACTTAAAGGGTGCCCAGAAATTTGAGTTCCAAAATCTTGATTTGAAGCCAATAAAGCTTGTAGTTACAGTCTTTTGGAGCATAGAGCTTTTCTAAAACAAATTCCGTGTCAGTGGTGTGATAAACATAGACCCAGAATAAAGTGTGAATCTGCTACAAAAAAAAAATGTTTCTTTTTCTTTTTTTTCTAAATGAGAGTGTAAATAACTCCTGAGGGCATGTAAACTGCTCTGTTCAACAGGCAGATCTCTCCATCCTTCTTTGCTGAGCACACCTGGGCCTGGGCCCAGGTATCTTCTAGGTGATGGTCCTTTCATGGTTCACATCCTCATGGGCTACAGCCCACCAACCACCACCCACACTTTCCTGCTCCAGGACCCTTTTATTATCCTCCCCACCACTTTCTGTTCATTTCAGTAGATGTTCCCGTTTCTTTTACCAGATGTTAAATTCCTCAAAAGCAAGTGCATCTTGAGTTTTTGTGTATTCCTCATTTTTCTCAGAGAGGATTCTGAGAATGAATGAAGAGTTTCTTAAATATTTGTTGTGTTTCTTACTTACCATCAAAGGTCCATATAGTCACAGCTATAGTTTTTCCAGTAGTCATGTATGGATGTGATAGTTGGAACATAAAGAAGGCTGAATGCCAAAGAATTGATACTTTCGAACTGTGGTGCTGGTGAAGACACTTGAAAGTCCCTTGGACAGCAGGGAGATCAAGCCAGTCAATCCTAAAGGAAATCAAGCCTGAATCTTCATTGAAAGGACTGATACTGAAGCTGATGCTCCAATATTTTGGCCACCTGGTGCAGAGAGCCAACTTATTAGAAAAGGCCCTGGTACTGGGAAGGATTGAAGGCAAAAAGAGAAGGGGACAACAGAGGATGAGATAGATAGCATCACTGACTCAGTGGACATGAATCTGAGCAAACTCTGGGAGATAGTGAAGGACAGGGAAGCCTGGTGTGCTGCAGTCCATGGGGTCGCAAAGAGTAAGACAAAACTTAAAACTGAGCAACATCGGAATCATCTTGTATATTCAAGGGCCCATGCTAGGCTGAATNAGCAAACTCTGGGAGATAGTGAAGGACAGGGAAGCCTGGTGTGCTGCAGTCCATGGGGTCGCAAAGAGTAAGACAAAACTTAAAACTGAGCAACATCGGAATCATCTTGTATATTCAAGGGCCCATGCTAGGCTGAATTATATTTAACTGGTTCTTTGTTTCCTTAGTCATATAAAAGTTCCTATGTTATTAAGCTACAAGGAAGAATGAATTACTAAAGAGAGCGATTATCCAAAATGGAATTCATAGATAGGTTTCATCTCAACCATTAGATTTGTCTTTTTATATTAAATACTAAGTGTGTTAATGTATGCATATATCTTAAATTTACATTTGATTTTGCCTCACTGTTCACAGTGAGTTTTTATAGATGTGATCAGAAATATTCCATTGTATCAGGAAGGAGGGAAAGAGACAAGAAAAGCTGTAGTTAATCCCCAAACTGCATAATCAAGATAGGATTGCTATCATATAAAGAGAATGTTTAAGTTCTCACTCAAATGTACATATCATTCAGATATTATTTACAGAAATGTGTATACTTTAATCATACTCTGTATATAAAATCAGAGGAAGAGTGTGAATCTGAAGAAGTTAATTAACCAAGACTGTATTCCTCTATTAGATGGGCTACTACTCTAATCACTAAACATTCTTATAGGATTTCATATGAATATAGTGATTAATCAAAGATAATTTAAAAAATTTAAGCATATCTGAATAACAGTGTTATGTAATTACTGCTGTACAGCACAGTGACTCAGCCACACACACACACACACACACAGACATATGCTGGAGTAGGCAATGGCAACTCACTCCAGTATCTGTCTCTTATACACATCTTAGGTNAATTTAAGCATATCTGAATAACAGTGTTATGTAATTACTGCTGTACAGCACAGTGACTCAGCCACACACACACACACACAGACATATGCTGGAGTAGGCAATGGCAACTCACTCCAGTATTCTTACCTGGAGAATCCTATGAACAGACAAGCCTGGAGGGCTATCATCCATAGGGTCGCAAAGAATCAAACAAGACTGAGGCAACTTAGCATACATATGGCTTCACAGGTGGCTGTAGTGGTAGAGAATCTGCCTGCCAGTGCAGGAGATGTAAGGGATTTGGGTTTGATTCTTTTCATACTCTTTTTCATACTGTTTTCCGTTATGGTTTTTCACAGGATATTAAGTATAGTTCCCTGTGCTGTAAAGTAGGACTTCATTGTTTATCCACTCTATTTCTACATCAAAGGTAGTTTTAAAATGGAAGATATTTATTTATAGACATTAGATTGTTGGGATCAGAGAATGGGGTGGTAAAAATAGGCGAAACTTGCATTGAATGCTTGCTCTGGGTCCTGCACTATGTTCTCATGCACGTGAATTAATCTTCCTTTCCATCCATGAGACGAGCACTGTTGCAGATAATACTCTGCCTTACAAATGAGGAAACTGAGGCTTCAAGGGGTCAGTAAATGGTGTAAGGTGGATCCAGCCTCGACCTCTGGCCCTTGGGGGAACAATGAGGAATATTGAGCACTGTCTGGGAGTGCTGAATACTAAGTGCATACTAAGGGCAGGTATCTGACTTTCCAACCACCTGTTCTGTCTGTACCCATGGCACACATTTCCCCAAATACCTTAGGATCTAAAAGCAATTAGGTCTGCTAGGCTTATTGACTTGGTTCCATGAAGAAAAGAAAAGTAGGCATTTGTCTTCTTTTGTCTGAGAAAGATTGCACCGAAGTAGAGAGTGCCCTTAATTTACATCAACTTTTAAGAAGTGTTTTAGGCATGAGGAGTTTCCAGTTTTTCCCCCTACCTAGAAAGGCTGCACGGCATCATACCCAGGGAGTAGTGAAATATACATTAATCTCCTTCCAGACGACCATTTGTTCTCTTTTAGAGACGAGGTCTGCTCTTAGAAGTTGGGCAGACTTCACATCTAATTATTCTTCTGTCGTTACCATTTCTTCTTCTAATCCTAAACCCCATGGAGGTTTTATTACTTGGGTTGGTGGCATTAGCCTGTCAACAGCTGGATGAGACAGAAGTTAGAAAATGGACTTTTCGAGGTCAGGAAGCTAAGCGGCCAGAAAAACCAATTTGTCAACTTAAATCATCTTGGGAATGGAAAAAATTATTCCACAGCATGGGGGAGAAAAGGCTGCTGTGAGCACCTGCTTTGTTTTGTGCTGTCTTCTGTTGGTGTTTTTATTTTTTTAATTTTTTTTTTTAATAGCAGCATCATGTCTGCAGCTTTCTGTGTTGACTTGATTTGTCAGAAGCTGCGGTGGGGTGGTCGCTTGGGCTGCTTATCGGAATGTTTATCATGAAAATAGTGGTTTCCTTTTACCCTCTGGCTCAATTACCTGCAGCCACATCAACCTACAAACATGTAAGAGGTAAAGTGGCCTGAGCATTCAGTCATAGCCTCTCAATCCACATTTTATTACTTTTAAAAGGACCGTCATCTTTGTAGTCACTCTCTTTTAATAGTGAGATATGAATGCATTTTCCCATATTTGGGGTGATAGCATATCAGAATGAATTTTACTTCCTGGCTTTATGAAATTATTATTTCACAGTATTTAGGAATATATTTGACATAGTATTTTATAAAATTTTAATGTAATCTTTTCTTAAAATAGATATTCTTTTGAGCTCTGTTATAAGAGCAAAGACATGAGTTCCTTTTAGAAACTATAATGTGAGGGAATTCATGACAGCAAAACCCCCGTTCCCTCACGATACTCCCTTTCAATTACTCGTGATTGTTTTTTCCTTCATGTGAGTCTTTGTGGGATAAAAATGTCCATACTGCCATGGCAAGAAGTAAAAGCCACCATTGGAAAGCCTCTGTTTCTTNGAATGAATTTTACTTCCTGGCTTTATGAAATTATTATTTCACAGTATTTAGGAATATATTTGACATAGTATTTTATAAAATTTTAATGTAATCTTTTCTTAAAATAGATATTCTTTTGAGCTCTGTTATAAGAGCAAAGACATGAGTTCCTTTTAGAAACTATAATGTGAGGGAATTCATGACAGCAAAACCCCCGTTCCCTCACGATACTCCCTTTCAATTACTCGTGATTGTTTTTTCCTTCATGTGAGTCTTTGTGGGATAAAAATGTCCATACTGCCATGGCAAGAAGTAAAAGCCACCATTGGAAAGCCTCTGTTTCTTAAGGCTCAAAACTATTTCTTTATTTTCAGTGTGAAATATTTTCAGTTTTTTGGGTTATTTCAATGGACTGAGAAACCCAAATGACTGTTTCTTTAAATAGTAAATATGCAATTTAAAATAATCCGGGCTTATTGTTTTAGAAGCCCAAAGAAAAGTTATTTTTTACTCAGCTTGTCTCTTTCTTTTCCTTTCTTATGTTGCACTTATACACAGAAGTACAGTTCATGAATGGATAATCTATTGATTAATTTCAAAATGTTATTCTGTTATTTAAACAATTTAATATTGAGGAAATAAAAAATTTTTTAAAGTTACAAGGCAAGAAAACTTGTAATAACCAGGCAGCACATATTGAAGTGTAACAATTGTTGGAATTTGTTGTTTTTAATTGCCTGTACACTAGTATCNTGCTTTTGAACTGTGGTGTTGGAGAAGACTCTTGAGAGTTCCTTGGACTGCAAGGAGATCCAACCAGTCCATCCTAAAGGAGATGAGTCCTGTGTGTTCATTGGAAGGACTGATGCTAAAGCTGAAACTCCAATACTTTGGCCACCTCATGGGAAGAGTTGACTCATTGGAAAAGACCTTGATGCTGGGAGGGATTGGGAGCAGGAGGAGAAGGGGACGATAGAGGGTGAGATGGCTGGATGGCATCACCCAGTTGATGGACACGGGTTTGAGTGAACTCCGGGAGTTGGTGATGGACAGGGAGGCCTGGTGTGCTGCGATTCATGGGGTTGCAGAGTCGGACACGACTGAGTGACTGAACTGAACTGAAATAGTAAAAAGCAAACAAAAGGATAAATAGATTGCACACTGAAAAATCTTATATTTCTGTTTCCCAGATACTCCATCAACCAATGTGGTTAGTCATCTGTGTTCTCCTAGAGATTTTTGTTTTTAAATGCTCATACAAGCACATGTGTGTTCAT
The DNA here is from genome assembly GCA_006410875.1 of Neotragus pygmaeus. NCBI lineage: Eukaryota > Metazoa > Chordata > Mammalia > Artiodactyla > Bovidae > Neotragus > Neotragus pygmaeus. The sequence goes on from SJYV01050959.1 coordinate 542,467, forward strand.
TCTATTTTACACAACTAGTTAGATATTACACACACTGTTGGAGAAGACAATGGCACCCCACTCCAGCACTCTTGCCTGGAAAAATCCCATGGATGGAGGAGCCTGGCGGGCTGCAATCCATGGGGTCGCTAAGAGTGGGACATGACTGAGTGACTTCACTTTCACTTTTTACTTTCATGCATTGGAGAAGGAAATGGCAACCCAAGCCAGTGTTCTTGCCTGGAGAATCCCAGGGACGGCAGAGCCTGGTGGGCTGCCATCTATGGTGTTGCACAGAGTTGGACACGACTGAAGTGACTTAGTAGCAGCAGCAGCAGCAGCAGCACACACACTGTGTAGTATTATAGTGTGTTATATTATTACACACGCATTGCTTTTTTAAAAAAAATTGTAAGGTATTTAATATTAACTATTTAGGAGCAATTTATTATTTCCAAACATTTCAGTTTAAATTACCCTGTGTACTACAGTTTCAGTAACACTGTGTTCCTTGCTTTTTCAGTTAACACTGTAACACAGGGTATTTGTTGGACTGTGTATAGCATCTGGCAAGATACCCATAGGTCTGTCCTAGAATATTAGGGCCATAATAGGACTCAGGGGCCTAAGACCTTTGCGAAAGGTCACCATGCCTGCTCAATCACGGGGTTTGTTGCATCTTAAATATACCCTTGTGGTCAGGGAGGAACTCATTCTGACTGCTGTTGTTCGGGAAATGGGGGGTGACAGACCTTGAACTTAAGCCTCCAGATGTTCTCTTTGTGTGTTTGGTGTGGGCACCAGATTCAAGGACTCAGTGGGTCCCTGGAAGTCAAAAACAAAACTGCCAACATTCGTGTTATGCGTGCCATTTAGCAAGTCCTTTACAGTCTGGATCTTGCTCCTTGAAACAATCCTGAAAGAGAAGTAAGGTAAGCATTGTCCCTACCTTACCAATGAGAAAGCCTCCTGGAAGGCCTTGAATCAGGTCATCTGACTCTAAACCATGTAGATTTCATCAGCTTTTCACATGGGTCCTCTTTGTTGCCAAACCTCAGCTGATTGGAATGTTTTCTTTCCTGCTTCTGCTTCCTCAGTAGATAATAACTATTAATGGCAAATTTCTGAGGGCTTACTCTTGTCAGATACTAATCTAGGCACTACATATTAATTATGTAATCTTAACAACCACAAGAAGTAAGGTTTACAACCACACTCTACAGATGAAGAAACCAAGGTTCAGAGAGGGTATGTTATTTGCCCAAAGTCACACAAGTAGTTGGCTCCAAAATCACTGCGAATCATGACTGTAGCCATGAAATTAAAAGACACTTATTTCTTGGAAGGAAAGTTATGACCAACCTACATAGCGTATTGAAAAGCAGAGACATTACTTTGTCAACAAAGGTTCGTCTAGTCAAAGCTATGGTTTTTCCTGTAGTCATGTATGGATGTGAGAGTTGGACTATAAAGAAAGCTGAGTGCTGAAGAATTGATGCTTTTGAACTGTGGTGTTGGAGAAGACTCTTGAGAGTCCCTTGGACTGCAAGGAGATCCAACCAGTCCATCCTAAAGGAGATCAGTCCTGGGTGTTCACTGGAAGGACTGATGCTGAAGCTGAAACTCCAATACTTTGGCCACCTGATGCGAAGAGCTGACTCATTGGAAAAGACCCTGATGCTGGGAGGGATTGAAGGCAGGAGGAGAAGGGGATGACAGAGGATGAGATGGTTGGATGGCATCACTGACTCAATGGACAGGAGTTTGAGTAAACTCTGGGAGTTGGTGATGGACAGGGAGGCCTGGTGTGCTGCAGTCCAGGGGGTTGCAAAGAGTCGGACACTACTGTGCAACTGAACTGAACTGAACACAATTAATAATTGATAGAGTTAGGATGTCAATCAAGGTCTTCCTGACTTCACTGTGTACTCCCTTAACCACTGTATAGACTGGCCTGAGTCAGAACCATCTCTTCCCAAGAATTATATTCTTCCCAAGAATTCAAAGAAAGATTTGCTCTGGAAATCCAATACCTTTTTATGGTTTATTTTTGGGGGGCACACTGCATGGCACGTGGGATCCCCACCAGGGATCTAACTCATGCCTGCTGCATTGGTAGAAAGGAGTCTTGACTGCTGGACCACCAGAGAAGTCCCCCAATACCTTTTTACATACAGCGGTAACCTGTGGCATGGTGGGGGTGCGGGATAAAGCAAAGGATAGTGAGAAGCCCCGATTATGAGTTCTTCAGCTTCTTTGAGTCACTGCGTGAGTCCAGTCCAGTCTTTTTCTTTGCCAAGTATTCCCATCCATAATGTTGGGATTAAAATTTTGCCACAAAATGGAAAAAGAGAAAGAAGAAGAAAATATCAAGGTAAAGTTGAGGGGCAAATATTTGAGTCTCACAGAAGGAAGACATTCTTTGTATAAATATAAATTTGAAATGTCATTAATGCTATGGTGATAATTACTACTCTGCCATGAATGAAGTACGGACCTGGGAATCAGTTTCCCAGGTTCATCTTACTAAATGAAGAGGGTTGGAAAGTATTTGTATATGCCTCTGGTTTTCTGTGCCTGAACTGAGGCACCCATCTCTTTCTCGGTGGCCTTCTCCATAGAATAGTGCTTCTGGGTCTGCCGAGAGGAACTCCTATGCACAGTTCTCTGTGTGCACTCAGCCTTTGCTCACAGTGTGGGGACTCTGGAATAGATCAGCCTTTGAAGGAGTGCTTACTTGTGGAGCTCTGCAAAAGAGGCAACCCTAGTAAACGTGAGGCAGGAGGCAGGAGACATGGCGACGTCATTCAGACTTCCTTAGGACTAACCCTTTTCTATTGCGACACTCAGAAATGTGGATCCGGTCAGCTTCTGCTTCTCAGTGTTCTCCACACTTCATCTGACCAGGAACTGGCAAGTCTAATCTTGTCTTCCTTTGATTGACTGGATGAGTGAACTGTAATTGGGTGTCCGAATTCAGGGCTTCTGTGCTGAGCATATCACACTGCTTCCCAGGGGTTGCCTCCAATCCCGTCTTATCTCAGTGGTTGCCTCTGATGCTCCCAGGTCATTAGTTTCTTGTGGTGGGTGTGGGACAGGGAAAGTAGACCAAAGGGAGCAACAGAGGGGAGAGGCGGGTGTGGAAACAGCTCAGCGCCACAGGACTGTATTTGTGGTGCTTTGCTAGCTTCCAGGAATCCCGCAAAGGAGGGATCTGTGTAACTGGCAAAACCCACAACCAGAAGGGACAGAACTGTTTAGCGATGAGCAACTGTAGTTGTCATCTGCTTTTTCTGGACAGAGGTAGCTTCCAGAGGCTACCTGAGCAGACTCTTCCTGAGCAAATGTTTCCTTGTTGACCTGGAAATGATTTTTCTGGATAAACTTATCAAATCAAGGACTTTTGAATATCAGCGTACATTAAAATCACCAAGGAACATGGTAAAAATATGCCCCATTCTCAAGGATTCTCATTCAGCAGCTCCTGGGTGTAGGCCAGGAATCTGCATTTTAAACAACCATCTTAGGTGATTCATGTAGTCAGTGGACCACACTCCCCAAAAGACCATCTTAGATTTAGTTCTAGTTTCCCTTCAGCCTAATTTTTGAAATAGGCTCTTTCTGCTGCCGTCTATTTGTTTTAATCACTTTCTTTATTGAAAGATTTACTAGCATCTCCATGTTTACTGTTTCATTCTCACATAATCACAGAAACTGGAAAGGGGGTCAGAGATGGTTAGCTCCATTTTATTGAGAGCGAGGGGGTGGAGGTGGAACTGAGGCACAGGGAGAGGTAAGTCATGATGAGTCAGCCACAGACGTGGGAATTGAAGTCCAGAACTGATGACTCTTAAACCAGGCAATCTTCTGGGGCCTATTTTCTCAGCTTGTGATTTCATATTTAATCATAGTTATTTCATAGGTGTCCAATTCATTGTGCTTGGGTAAGCAAAGTGTATTTGAGTCTTAAACAAAATAGCTTAGCATCCATCAGTGTACTAGTTTTTATATTTAGCGTATTGAAGCTTGTCTAAGCTTGAGTTAATATCTGCCCTGAGAGATGATGTGGAACAGACTTAATGTGCTTCTTTCTGTGCTTGCTTCCTTTATCATTTCTGACTTTTTCTTTTTTTGGCCTGCTTCATCATACAGGATTTCAGTTCCCTGACCAGAGTCTTAACCACTGGACGGCCAGGGAAGTCTGATGAAGACTTTTAAGAGAATAGATTTCTCTTCCTCATGTCAATAGGAACCCTGCTCTGGTCTTCTGGTTAGAGGACTAAATCAAAAAACCTCTTAATTTGCTTTTTCTCCAACTTGTATAGTACTTGGAAAATCTTGAAAACTCTCACTTTACTTATTTTTACTACAGTGTTACTTAAATGTACAAATATAAAGTAAGAATATAATGATCTTTTACTTATAGTTCTTATATAACTAAAAAATATAAATTTACAAGTTAAATACAAATGATATCACAAAATTAATACCATTCAGATTAATATCAGAGCAATTTAACATGGCCGATGATGTATTTTGCTGAGATTAAATTATCCCTTCTATTGTGATTATGGTATTCCTGTGAAAGTTCAGCTTCTTTTGAGTTCAAAATACCTATACCACCAAGTGACCTATATTATCTCAATTTTCTTACCACTTTTCTGTTAGAACTGCTGTGACAATGCAGTCTATGATGTGGTCTGGCTTTCATTTTGTGCATGAAAACACATTTCCACTTTAAATCCACCTCTGTTCTTTTCTCATGGTCACAGAATAGTAAAAGCAGCACTAAGACACACATGCAAATGCAGGTATTGAAATCCCAAGGCAATACCAGGTTATAAAGTGGTCATTCAAATAATCCAGAATGCCTAAATAAGAATTACTGTTCAGATTCACTAGTTCCCAAACTTACACTATGATCAAAAGCCTTATCTACTGTGTTTACTTCCAAGAACCCCATTTTTTTAAAAGTCCCCTAAATTAGATTTTTTTTTTTTTTTTGATGATCCAGTGGATGTTGGCAATTTGATCTCTGGTTCCTCTGCCTTTTCTAAAACCAGCTTGAACGTCTGGAAGTTCACGGTTCACGTATTGCTGAAGCCTAACTTGGAGAATTTTGAGCATTACTTTACTAGCATGTGAGATGAGTGCAATTGTGTGGTAGTTTGAGCATTCTTTTGCATTGCCTTTCTTTGGGATTGGAATGAAAACTGACCTTTTCCAGTCCTGTGGCCACTGCTGAGTTTTCCAAATTTGCTGGCATATTGAGTATAGCACTTTCACAGCATCATCTTTCAGGATTTGAAATAGCTCAACTGGAATTCCATCA
>SJYV01050959.1:550917-576506 GCA_006410875.1 Neotragus pygmaeus
GCTCCAAAATCACTGCAGATGGTGACTGCAGCCATGAAATTAAAAGACGCTTACTCCTTGGAAGGAAAGTTATGACCAACCTAGATAGCATATTCAAAAGCAGAGACATTACTTTGCCAACAAAGATCCATCTAGTCAAGGCTATGGTTTTTCCAATAGTCAAGTATGGATGTGAGAGTTGGACTGTGAAGAAGGTTGAGTGCCGAAGAATTGATGCTTTTGAACTGTGGTGTTCGAGAAGACTCTTTTGAGAGTCCCTTGGACTACAAGGAGATCCAACCAGTCCATTCTGAAGGAGATCAGCCCTGGGATTTCTTTGGAAGGAATCATGCTAAAGCTGAAACTCCAATACTTTGGCCAACTCATGTGAAGAGTTTACTCATTGGAAAAGACCCTGATGCTGGGAGGGAGGAGGAAAAGGGGAAGACAGAGGATGAGATGGCTGGATGGCATCACTGACTGGATGGACGTGAGTGAGTCTGAGTGAACTCCGGGAGTTGGTGATGGACAGGGAGGCCTGGCACGCTTCGATTCATGGGGTTGCAAAGAGTTGGACACGAGTGAGCGACTAAAGTGAATTGAACTGAACTGAAATTAGATTTATTGATAATTTTCCTTTTTTATTCATCAGACACATAAAATTACCATTTCAGAGCTTGTGATCACCACAGGTAGCTATCACTCTAAGTCGCTTATAGTCCAAAATAGACAAAAAAGGACAGGACATTCTAGTTATTCCGTGCTGCCTGCACAAGGGTAAATGGAAACTTCCTACTAAACTTTTCAAGAACTCATACCCTCGGACCTTCTCCCACCGCTGCCTTTGAGGACACTTGGAGTTCTAGAGAGGTCAGGTTAGCCTTTCTTGTACAAGCAAAGTAGCCGCTTCACCCAATTTGGAAGGATTAAAGCTTGTCCTAGTTTTGCTTGATTGTTGTACTTCTAGCATGCTAAAGATCTAAAAAATAAGAGAAAGAAAATACAACAGAAGGCAGTATTCCAGTACCAAACTGAAAAGAAACACAACAACAAGAGGGCAGCATGTTTGTAACAGCTTGCATGGAGAAAGCGGAAAAAATATTGACTGGGGAGTTTGGATAGCACTGTTCATTTTCTCTCAACGCCCGCGGTATTTGTCTTACGGAGCAGGAGCCAGATACAAGTCTGGCGCACAGGCCGGAGGAAGGGGTGGAGGGGTTCTGTGGAAGCTTGTGGAAGCCTGAGAATATAGCGGGGGAAATTAGGGCTGGAGACCCAGATGGCTCCGGGCCAGGATGAAGTCGGGGGAGGGAGGCGCTAAGTCTTTTTTCCTCCTGGCCTCGAGCATCCTCTTGGTCCCCTGAGTCCTAAGAGGGCACAGCATAGGTCACTCAGGTAGGTTTCCGACGCCTAGGATGAATCCCTGCCCCTATTTCTTTCTCCTGGGAAAAGGACACGGGGGCTCCTTTCGCCTTCTAAGCCCACCTGTCTTTTGGAGTTCAGACCTCCAGCTCCGGAAGAGGGGACCCGGCGGGGGTCTCCACCCGCTCTGCAAGCATTCAGTTCCCGGACTCCGGCTCCCGCCGAGCTCCGGCCTTAGCCCCGCCTATCAGGGCGCGGGGCGGGGCCAGGGCGCGGGGCGGGGCCAGGGCGCGGGGCGGGGCCAGGGCGCGCAGCGGGCGGCGGTATCCCGGCGGAGGAGGAAGAACATGGCGGGTGTGGCGGGGCCTGCCGCCGGCTCGGGGGCCGCCGGCGGAGATGGAGACGATTCGCTCTACCCCATCGCGGTCTTAATCGACGAGCTCCGCAATGAGGACGTGCAGGTATTGGAGTCTCGCCCGGCAGCGGACGCGGGCTTGGCTGGGCGCGTGGTAGGGAAGGCGGCCAGCCGGCCCCCGTGGTGGGGGGAGGCCCGGGGATTGAAAGCCGGGACTCTGAGCGGAAACTTGGCGGGGAGGAGGGGAGGGACCCCTGAGGGGTTCTGGTGGCTCGACCCGGCCGCCCCGGAGCCTGCCCCGCACGCCTTGTTCTGACCCGCTGAGGCGGCGGCCTGGCGTCCCACCTGGTCCTGGGTGTTTGGGGGGGAACCGGCTTGCCGCCCGGGCGCCCTTTCTGGGCCGGGCGGTGAGGACGCCGTGTCCAGCCCGGGGCTGGCGGCGCCCGTAGGGGGGCGAGCGGGCGCGGGGCTGCGGGACGCCGAGGCGCCCTGTGAAATGCAGGGGAATGACTGCCTTCCTCCCGGCCTGCTGGAAACTGGCCCGGCTGGGGAAATTAAGTGGGGTGGCTAAACTAACCGAGGCGGGATGTCAGCTCTGATGGGACTTTTCTTTGAAAAGCCTGAGGTGGTACTCAGCCATCTCACCTGCTTTACCACTGCCCCAGTTCTCTCTTTTCAAAATTGTCTCGCTTTTCGGGATATTGTATTTTCTTTCATTTGTTTAATGGGCCCGTCAGAGGGTTTCTCCTGAGAAATCTTACTTTAGCTAAAGAAGGCATGTTCCCTTGTTTTTGAAGTTCCTCATAGAATAAAATGTAAATTAAAGATTTTTTTCCCTTCTTATCTGTATGCCATTACCTCACCTGCAGCTACACCCTTTTGGTCTAAATCGCAACTGCTTCTTTACTTCATTCTTCTTTGTACTTTTTTTTTAAAGCTCCGTCTCAATAGTATTAAGAAATTATCAACAATTGCTCTAGCACTTGGAGTGGAAAGGACACGAACTGAACTGCTGCCATTCCTTACAGGTATGTGACTCTTTGAGGAAAGGCCTGGGCATTTCTGTTTTCCAATGGCTTTCAAAACTTGGACTGTTGTTTTGAATTTGTTGCCCATAGTATCAGTAAGTACTAAACTGAACCTGTTGTTTCTACTGTGATGAAACAGGGCAGAGCATACATTGTAATGTTGTGGCCGGACATATTCAGATATTAACTATTTAGCTAATAGAAAAGTAATTGATGTGCGATTATGAATTTCTAGTTCCTTCTGTAAAACAAATCCATGAAGATGAGAAGGAGGAGAAGGCTGTTAGGATGGCGGCAGATCGTCTGCTTACATATGGAGTCTCTTCCTAGTTTTGCGTGAGTGTCCAGCTTTGGGCCAGCTATCCTTGTTGATGAGTACTGGGTTCTTGTCATTTCCAGATACAATTTATGATGAAGATGAGGTACTGTTAGCTCTTGCTGAGCAGCTGGGAAATTTCACTGGCCTGGTGGGAGGTCCTGACTTTGCCCACTGTTTGCTGGTGAGTATATTCTGCCTGCTCTCCTTCTAGAACTTTTGCAGTATAAATAGTACATTGTTTGGTAATAGGCACAGTGCAGCATTTTTTTATGCAGATCTTTTTATGGATAGTCACAGTGTTAGCTATTGAGAGAACAAATAATGTAGGCATTTTGGACTCAACCTTTCTTAGTTTTTCTGGCTGTGAATGTGGGAACTTTCTCTTTTCTGACTTGTTACTTTAACAGTTAGGAGAAAAAGGACTGGATTGTTTCTGTTCATGATTTTTTTCCCTCTTATGGTGGAAATCTTAATTCTCATCTAACAATGCTGTGGCTGTGGAAATGTTTATTAGTTTTGTCTTTAATTTTAAGTGTAACTTTTGATTCTGACTTCCTTTGTGAATTTCATTTGAGAACCTTCTATATCAGTCACTGAAGTTACAATGTTCATGTTAAAGATGAGCATTGGGGGTTTGGGAGTGTAATAAGGCCTCAGTCCTTCTGTGTCAACAAGTAATTACCATGTGGTGTTAGATGGAAAAATCTGAAGCACATAAAAGAGAAAGGGATTAACCCAGGGTGATCGGGGAAGATCTCTTTGGGAGAGAATGTCTGAACTAGGGTGTGAAAGATGACTAGGATTTGACAGCTGCACAGGATGATGGGGTTGTATGCTTCAAGGCTTCAATATTGGCTGTATTATATTGCTGACTCTCATGACTTCTGTCTTTACCTCTTACCTTTCCATGGAGCTCCAGATATGGATGTATGTAGAAAGATATAAATATCTGTGTTATATATATCTGCTATCGTTTTTCTACTTGGGTGTCAAACAGGCATTTCAAAGTTAGTATGTCTAAAACAAAACGCAGTTTTTCCCCCCAAATGTATCCTAATTAGCTGTCCCATTGCAGTAAATGGCATCACCATTTACCCAGTTAGTTGCACAGCCAAAACCTGGAAGACATTCTTGAATCCGTTTCCCCTCACTTCCCACATCTAATCCGTCAGTCACTCCTGTAAATCCTGCATGTATTCCAAATCAGTTCTTTTTCTTCCATCTCTATTACCACTTAGCTCATCTTTCCACTGGTCTTTCTAGACCACGTGGTCTTTCCTCTAGATTATTGTGATAATCTAGTTGCTTTCCACTCATGCCTTCTGCCCTACCTCTCCAGTTCACTCTTCGCCCAGAGATGGATCACTCACTTCCTTCCATGGTTCTTAGAAAATTCATAATTTCTATCTTAGTTTGTACCTTAGTTTATAAAATTTGCCTCTATGAGCTTATCTCATATCATGTTCCCTCTTAATAACCTCATTCCATTCACAATAGTCTTCCTTCTGTTCTTTGAATCTACCAAGCTTATTGCCCTGGATAGTCCCTATAATAACATGTGTTTTTGAGCTTCCTGTGACTGGCTCCTTATCATTTAGATGCCAGCTTTAATGCGTCTCAGCAATGCCTTCCCTGACCTCTCAACCTGAAATTTCTTCCCCAGTCGTCCCTTATCCCATCATCCTTGTTTTTACCCCCTCTTTGGCTACACCACATAGCTTGTGGGATCTTAGTTCCCCAACCACGGGTTGAACCCTGGTCCTCAGCAGTGAAAGCACAGAGTCCTAACCATTGGGCCACCAAGGAATTCCCCCTGTTCTCTTTACAGAGCATTCAACACCATCTAGTTATTTCCCTGATGAGTTGTTATCATCCTCCATTAGAATATAAAACTGTATTCAATGTCCTGTGATAAAACGATAATGGAAAAGAATGTATATGTATAACTGAATCCATTTGCTGTACAGCAGAAATTAACATTGTAAGACCACTGTACTTGAATAAAGTAAATCTTTAAAAAATTAAGAAAAGTCAAAACACAACCCCCCCAAAAAGTAAACTAGCGCAAAGAAATCATGGCCTTATTTCTTCCTTCTCCTCAGTACTAGAATATAAAAGTAATTATCATTTTAAAAGAAAGAGTTTAGGAGCCTTGGAAGTGTGAAACTGGTTGATTGCAAGAGTATAAAGTGTTGGTGCTAGAGTAGGCGGAAGTGATGGTCCCAGGGCTGTAGGAAAAGGTCATGGAGAAATAGGCCAAGTTTCAATCAAGAGACAGGAGCTTGCTTGCTCTTCTGTAGTAGTGATAGAGATTATCAATGATACTGCATGAGAGGAGGTCAGAGAAGGCAGTGGACAGAACATGAAAGGCCTTTGCTTTTAAGAAAACAGTATCTTTTCAGAGGGCTTCTGAAATTTCCCTTAGGAAAGCTGCACAGGATGATGTGTATCAAATAATTTTTGAAATGTATTATGTAGACTCCTTTGTTTCCTTTGACTCCTAATTCTGTTTCACTCTCCTGGTCAGTTCTACATGTGGCTTTTGTCTTTAATATTGGCACTTCCTGCTGTATCCTGAATCTGCCCGGACTGAGTGCAAACCCAGAAGAGCAGCAGTTCAGAGAATCCGCCCTCTGTACTTTTCCCTTGGTCTGTGCCTTGTTCACTCAGTGATCCTAGTCAGGGCCAACCCCTTTGGTCTCTACTGTTTCTAAAGCTGCAGCAAGGCTTCCTACTGTCTTTGTACCTTTAACTTAATTGTTCTTTCATAACGTCCCACTCTGTGTCTGGCTCATGGAAAAATTCTGGGTGTATTCTGAGAAAAGTAATTTTGCACTCAGCTTTTAATGGTTTGGTGGTGTGGAATGAGTTGACAGAGGTAGCTTCCACCTCTAGGGATGGTAGAATGATGCTCCAGACGCCTTGGAGTTGGTGTCCTGACGCGGGGTCCTCATGTAATTGTGGTGCCCGGTGGTGGTCATGCTTCTGCACTCACTCTTGGGGAAGTACACATGGTTCTGTCGAATTTGGCTACACAGCGTTTAAATTGAGTGAGTCAGTTCACAGTGATATTAATATTGTGTCAGGTCTCTTCCACCATGTCATTCGTAGACACCATCTGGGAATTGCCATCTGGGACCTGAAACCTTGGCTGTCCTACAGAAATCGTGTCTTCAGGTTGGACACAGCATATGCCATCACTGTGTGAACTGAGAGTAACTGTTTGGTGTGATGTAGCTAACATTCTGGTTGCTTGTCCCGCCTCCCTTCAGTCACTTTAAAAGGTGATAATCTGTATCTAACCTGATTGAGTAAGTTTTCTCTCTGGTTTTCCATTTTGGTCTATCCAGCCTCCTCTGGAAAGCCTGGCAACTGTGGAAGAGACTGTGGTTCGAGATAAGGCTGTGGAGTCCCTGAGGCAGATCTCGCAGGAGCATACGCCAGTGGCTCTGGAGGCTCACTTCGTACCTCTGGTGAAACGCTTAGCGAGTGGGGATTGGTTCACCTCTCGCACGTCCGCATGTGGTTTGTTCAGCGTTTGCTATCCCAGGGCTTCCATTGCTGTCAAAGGAGAAATTAGGCAGTAAGATATGGTATTTTTTAGTTATTTGGGGTTATTGGGAGCTCACAGCTGACAGGATACACAGTACCCTGTTAACAGGGAGGGGCTGGTATCAGGGTAGTCAGATTGATGACAACAGTTACCAGTGCCCAAGTGAATGTACCAGGGGGTTTTCCTTTGTGACTTCTGTGAGTAGAAGTCTAATGCCTGATGTTTGTAGGAGAAAACCTCTGAAATTTCTGTATGTGTTGGGGGGATGCTTAATCAGTGGCATGTAACAGGAAATATCTTCATCATTATACTTGCTGCAGGTACTTCCGTTCCTTGTGCTCAGATGACACACCAATGGTACGCCGTGCTGCTGCTTCCAAGTTGGGTGAATTTGCAAAAGTTTTGGAATTAGACAGTGTGAAAGGTGAAATCGTTCCTTTGTTCACTAATCTAGCTTCAGATGAACAGGTAGGTTAACTCTTAGTAATTAAAGTACACAAATATGCTCTTACATTTGAAGAATTTCTTTGGATGTTTTTGTTCTCATGTTAGGATCTTTTTTTTTTTTTCAGAATTATTACTTAATTCTGGCCTGGCTAAAGTTTAAGATTACCCATCCCAGTTTCCTTATAATTCTTTCTTAGCCAAACCATGATTTTCTTTTCCATTTAGCAGCTGTTGAAGGGGTGTTGAGGAATTGGGAGCCATAATTAGGAAGGAAGACCAAAGCCACATTAAAGAGTAACTATACCTTTGGGTACTGCAGGCTGAATTATTGTGGGACAGTAATGTTTCCTGGAATTTTGGCTTTCAGATAAACAAGCATAGCATGTATTGGGAAAGCCCTTTGACCCTCTGCATCCTCTGTATGAATGTATAGGATAACTCTGTATGAAGGCAGTTATAAATCCAAGAATCTCCATCTCATCAGCGTAGAAATTAGCAATAATAATGGGTTTCCGTGGTGACTCAGTAGTAAAGAATCCACCTGCCAATGCAGGAGATGTGGGTTCAGTCCTTGGTTTGGGAAGATCCTCTGGAGAAGGAAATGGCAACCCACTTCAGTGTTCATTCTTGCCTGGGAAATCTCATTGGAGAGGAGACTGGCAGGCTACAGTCCCTGGGGTCGCAAGAGTCAGACACAACTTAGTGACTAAATAACAACCAAAAGCAATAATAATACGCTAGTAAGCACCCAAATGAATCTTTTTCAGCCTGTTTTAAGTGGTTTACATATGTGAAGTAATTCAGCCCTTACAACAGCCCCATGAGGTCATTACTTCCATTTTACATACTTGGAAACAGGCACAGGAAATTGGAGTAAGTTGCTCATGGTTGCATAGTGAGCAGTGTTGGAGTGCAGACTTGAGTCTAGGCAGCTTAGCTCCAGAGTTGTGACCTTCATTGCTAAGCTGTACTGCTCTTCTGTATGGTGCTTTGGAGAATCAGCCCCCAGAGTTCCTGGACTCTAGAAGAACAATTTACCTAGTGCTGCCCTCGGATCACTGTATGTGTACAGGATCCAGAGCAGCAGATACATACCTTGAGTCTCATGTTCAGATTCTAGATCTGAAGATGATAAATCTTTCAAAATAATTTTTTAAATTTATTAAAATATATACAAAGCAGTACAAAGTGAATATGCATCTTAAGTGTTACAAGGTATGTTATCCTGTAACTTTCATCTATGAAAGGATATAGAACTTTGATAGCCATTATCCAGGAAGCCCAGCATGATCTGCCTCCCAAACAAACACCCCTCCCAGTTCCTACTCCCTACCCCCTTAAGACTTTAACACTGTATTCTTGACTTTTGTGGTAACCACCTCCTTACTTTTCTGTGCATTTTTACTAGTCATAAAGTATGGTTTAAAACAACACTATCTAACAGAAATACAATGTAAGCTACCTGTTAATTTTAAGTTTCACAGTTAGCCATAGTTTAAAAAGTGCAAAGCAGGTGAAATTGATTTCAATAATGTATTTTATTAACCCAGTATATCCAGAGTAACTACCATTAGAATGGTTACCAGTGGTGCTAGTTACATTTCAGGTACTCAGAAGTAGGTAGTAAGCAGGATAATGGTTGTCACATTGGAGAGCACAGGTTTAGAATCCTCATTTGAGATTTTCTTGATTACATTTCCCATGGTATAACTCAATGTTTTCTTTTGTGCTGCAAAGTTGGTAGTTGAATCTGGAGTGGAGATTTGTGAATTTTTTCTGTAAAGGGCCCAATAGTAAATATTTGAGGCTTTGTGGACCAGACAGTCTCTGTTGTAACTACAGAGCTCTGCTGTTGTGTGTCACACACTGTAATATGCAAACTGACGGGCATGGTGCTGTTCCAGGAAACTTATTTACAGAAACTAGCTGCTTTCCATATTTGGCCAGTATTTGCCTCGGCCCTGATCTAGAGGCTTACTGAGAGCTGGTTTGATATTTTGGGGGCAATAAGATCACTTTGTTAGATGGAGGCTGCTTTTCATCAAGAGGCATGTCTGGTTGTGGTATTAACAGCAATGAATGCTGAAAGAATTATTTGTTTAGTTGTAACATACGTGTGTGTATGTTCTCTGTGACCACTGATAGAATTACTGCTCCTTTCTTAGTCATTCACTGAGAAAGTATTTATTGAGAACATTCTATGAATCAGGCACTATTCTTCATGCTGGCTTTCAGTGTTAAATGAGGGACCGTGCTGTCGTGCAGTTTATATTTTAATGAAAGAAAGCACAATAAACAGATAAAATATTAGGGATCAAAACGACGATGAAGGGACTTGCCTGGTGGTTGGGAACCTGCTTTGTAATGCAGGGGACGTAGAGTTGATCCTTGGTCAAGGAACCAAATCCAACATGCTTGGATCAGCCGTGGAGCAGCTAAGCCTTCCTGCCGCAACTGCTGTGCCCTTGTGCTACAACTAGAGAGTTGGTGCACTGTGTCACAAGATCCTGCATGCTGCAGCTAAGACCCCAGTGCAGCCAAATAAACGTAAAAACTGATGGGAATCGGATAGGGTACCATAGTGGTGGGGCGTGATTATAGGCATTCTTTGAGACTGGTTAGTCAGAGAAGGGCCATGAAGAGGTACCATAAACTGAAACCTGAACGAAAAATGCCAGCGCCACCCTTTTCACGTGTGTCAGAGCTCTAGGAAAAGAGAATTCCAAGAGAGGACATTTAGTATATATAAAGATCCTGTGGTCGGAGCATAATAGGTCAAAAGGACTCTGATAAGAATCAGGGCCCAGATTGTAGGGGACCTTTAAACAGTGTGTTGAGTTTGGGTTTTCTTTTCTAGGTGTAATGAGAACACACCAAGATTTTAATCAAGGATGTAATTTGATGTAATTTAGAATTTTAAAAGATTGTTCTGGCTTCTAGGTGGAAAACTAAATTGTAAGGTGAGGGATGAGAATAGAAACACGAAGACAAGTTAGGAGACTTTTACAATAATCCTGACAGATAGTGGTGAACTAGGGTGGCATGGTGAAGATGGAAAGGATCTGGTGATCGGTTTGGAGGTGGTCAGTAGAACTGTGATTAAATTGGAAGAAGGGAAGAGGCATCAAGATTTCTTGATTTTACTTGAGAAACTGGTTGGATACTGCTGTCACTACTAAGATAGAGAAGATTCTGGGAGGAGTAGCAGATACAGGGAAGAAAATCAGGAGTTGTGGGAGAAGAGTATTTGATTAGTTGGAAAAGTATTGATGGGTGTGTATTTACATTGATGATAGTAGCTCCTTGATTCAGCATAGTTTTTGGAATCTGAAAATAGCTGTATGACCACTATCAAAGATAAGTTCTGCCTTTTTTAGCCTGTTCGTTTAGATAGAGTAGTGAGTATCTTGGGTGTGTAGTAAGTTATTGTTGATGTATAATTTTTAAAGTGTATAATATTTTGGAAAGCTGGAGGCACTGTTGCCTCTTGTGTGCCTGCGTGTGCACAGATACACTCGTATGTTACATACTTTTATAATTTTTGACTTTTCATCTGGGAGCTTAGATGTTTATGTATTTTCACTTCCTACTAATATATTTATGATTCCCCAATCTATACTCTCAATTCCTGATTTTTCATCGATCTATTTTTATATTACTACTTTTACAAAGGATATATAGATACTAGGTTGGTACTTGGCAGTTTACGTTTGGGAAGTTGAGTTCATTAATCCTTTAACTTTCTGATTTTTTCTGCTGGATTTTCTAGAGTTGGCTTTCTCAAAAGTTATTCTGTCCTTGATCATCAGCATTTAAATTTAATGGTTTTTAAAAATTACTTAAAATTTTTGTTTTTCTGTATATTTTTCCCAGTCATTATCTCATGCCTAAACTCGCATTATTGCCATCTTAAACTGAGTGTTTTGAAAACTGAGCTTCCTAAGTAACTCCCTTACCCTCATCCCCTTTCTCTTCCTCTGTTCTGATCTTCTATAAACAACTGGTACAAGCATGGTTTTCATTTTTAATGCTCAGCTTCTTAAAGTGAGGATTTAGAGACATCATTAAAATGTCCTTTTTTCACATAATCTTTACATTTTTTTTTTCATTTTCCTTACTAGAAATTCTGTATTCTAATCAATGTCGTTAACTTTGCTGTTCACTCAGAGAACAGTCGTTTCTGCCTTTATGGCTTTGACATGCCTGCCATTTCAGGCAAAGGGAATAGCTATTTCAGGACATAAAGACATGAATTGCTTATAATGTGTTTTTTTTTTTTTTAAGGACACCCAAGCACTACCACAACCACACACACTGCCTCATGGCTCTCAGTAAATACTATCTGACTAACAGGAATTTTGTTCATTAGGATTCAGTGCGCCTGCTAGCTGTGGAAGCCTGTGTCAGTATTGCCCAGTTACTGTCTCAGGATGACATTGAGGCTTTGGTGATGCCTACACTTCGACAAGCAGCAGAAGATAAATCTTGGCGAGTTCGCTATATGGTAGCTGACAAATTTTCAGAGGTAAAATTAGTGCACTGACATTTTTTAAGTACTAAAAGGAAGAAAACCCCCAGAAACCCCCAGATTTGCTGTCATAACCAAAAGTTTCTGAATTGGAAGTGCTTGAAGCAAAAATATACATAGACCTTCCTGGATTCATGATGGGGTTATGACCTGAGAAACTCATTGCAATTGAAAGTGCATTTAATGGATCTAACCTGCTGAACAGTATAGCTTAGCCTCGCCTACTTTAAACTTTTAAAGAACACTTGCATTAGCCTACAGTTGGGCAGAATACTCTAACAGAAAACCTGTTTTATAATAAAATGTGGAGTAGCTCATGTAATTTAATCAGTACTGGTACTTAAAGTGAAAAACAGAGTGGTTTTAAGTGTATCGGTTGTTCCCCCTTGTGATTCCACGGCTGACGGGAAGCTCTGGCCTCCCCCTCTGCCCAGCATCATGGGGGGTGGTGCTACATAGCACCAGCCCAGGAAAGGATCAAAATTCAAAACGTGAAATTTGGTTTCTAGTCAATGTGTATTGCTTTCCCAACATCCTAAAGTTGAAGAATCTTTTAAGTTGAACGATCATAAGTTGGGGACTGTCTGTGCTTGACGATTGCACTGTGCTTGTTAAATTATTTTGATTAGAGTACATTAAAACCTGTACAAATTCTTTTATAGCTCCAGAAAGCTGTGGGTCCCAAAATCACCCTAAATGACCTCATCCCCGCCTTTCAGAACCTACTCAAAGACTGTGAAGCTGAAGTCCGAGCAGCTGCTGCCCATAAAGTAAAAGGTTAAGGTGTCACTTTATGTTGTAACTAGATCACTTTGGTGCATTTTTTTATGTCAGTGAATTTTGTATGGTTTTTTTTTTTGGTCTTAGATTATGTTTTCAGATAAATAGAGATGATTTTAATGTGTTGAAATGTTAACCTTGTCACATAAAGCTACTTCCTTATATATTTAAAAACAAATAGCTTCTGTTTAAAAAAGTATCCAATCCAGATTGGATTGATGTGGTACACAGTGGCATATAGATTGACCAAAAGGTGCATTTAAAAGTAGCCATTTTTCTTCCTTGGAACTTACTTGCTTAAACATATGATTTGATTTAACTTGAAACTTGATAAATCTGGTTAAGTTTCTTCATTTGGCTCCTTGTAAATGGCTCTACATAAGCATTTTTTTTTTCTTTCTCTTTGTATATTTTAGAACTTTGTGAGAACTTGCCTATGGAAGGTAGAGAGACCATAATTATGACTCAAATTCTGCCCTATATAAAGGTAAACCTAACTTTAGTTTATTTTTTGTTTCACTTCGCCCTGTGTGAAGGTAAACCTGACCTCAATTTTTGTTTGTATTACCTTAAAGCTCTTTGAGTTTAAACGTGGACCAGGGATGAATGGGACAGTTATATTAATGTGTGACACTGTTATTTATTACTTATTAATATTTTGTAAGTACAAAATGCTCTTTTTTGCATAGGTTTATTTTATCTGACAGATGGTCTGAGGAAACTTTATCGACTAATCAGTATTGAAAGAGTGCTATCTTTTAAAATGCCTTGAGAAATCGTTTGGCAGTTTCTGTTGTCTTGGAAAAAAACTAAAGGCTTTTAATTTTGACTTTATTCTAGGAGTTAGTGTCTGATACAAATCAACATGTTAAGTCGGCTCTAGCTTCTGTAATTATGGGGTTGTCTACCATTTTGGGCAAAGAGAATACCATTGAACATCTTCTACCTCTCTTTTTAGCTCAGTTAAAGGATGAGGTGAGTCTGGCTATAAATTTTGTTGTATTTTGCTAGTCGGTGATTTGGTTTGGTTTTTGTTTGGGGTGTCACATGGTTTGTTTTAAACCATTGATGGCATTTGGGAACGGAATTACAAGTTCCCGAGAAAATGGGCCACTGATACAAACGTAAAAATGTCTGTCCGTCTTCTCTGCCTAATTCCTAATTATAGTCACTGTTTTTTTCTTCTCTTTAAACTTAATGGATCTTTATTTGAAAAGTTTCATTTAAATTTAGATATAATATTATAAAAATTATTCTGTTTGCCAGGCGGGATCATCAATGCTTTGCTTGTGTTATTATTATGTGTAATTTTCACAGCAATCTTATTTTTGAGGGTCGGTCTTGCTATTATTCCCATTTTACAGATGAAGAAGGTGAGGCACAGAGGTAAAATAACCTACCTGAAGTCTCAGCTGTGGTCGATATGGGATTTGAATACATGTAATTTGATTTCATAGCTTATGTGCTCTTTACCTTTTATAGACTTTTCATTGAGATTTTTGTTTAAGTCAATTAAATTATGCACTTTGAATTATTTGTGTACTCAGTATTAAGTATTTCTTCCAAGACAATAGTTTTTTCACCCAAGTCAACACTTTCTCATTTTAAAATGTATTTGCTCATTATGGTGGTAGGAGAAAGTTGATCAGAGAACTTGATCTTTATATGTATTCTTTTGGGTCTTGTGTATTTGCAGTGTCCTGAAGTCCGTTTGAATATCATCTCCAATTTGGACTGTGTAAATGAAGTGATTGGGATCCGGCAGCTCTCTCAGTCACTCCTCCCTGCCATAGTGGAGCTGGCTGAAGATGCCAAATGGAGGGTCCGGCTGGCCATCATCGAGTATATGCCACTGTTGGCGGGCCAGCTGGTGAGTATGGGCGCTCTTGTGAGCTGAAGGATAGCATCACATAGTGGAGCAGACTCACCAGGGCCAGCAGGAGGCCCACATGGCTCGTGCGGATATGTTCATTTAGAGGCATGGGAAAGTATGGTCTCTGTCAGTTGCCTGTAGAGTGGTTTTCATTTTCATCAGTGCATTTGCATCTAACAAAAAGGTGTTATAAAAACACATTTCACCTCCCCACCATCTGAAAGCAAAGCAATAGAAGAATATATAATTTCTTGGTATATGTCACATAGATTTTCTGATACGTAATGACTCTGTGACTTAAGGAATATTTATCTGAGAAGAAAGGGGAGTATGGTTTTGAGATTTGACTTTTGCTCAGGGAAGCTTCCCTCTCTGCCTGTACTCTGAGCAAATGTCTCTGGTTACCACTTTTCTTGCATTCTGGTTAAAGGGAGTTGAGGACTCCCCATATGAAAAAGGAGTGTTGAAGCTTGTAATGCTAATATTTTGGCCAGAGTTTGTATTATCACATTATCTATTACTATTTGAGATTTATGGATAGTTTTATTGATAACAAGTTAATTAAAATTTCAGTGCTGGGTTTTATAGCCACATCCTTTCCTTTCTTTTATAGTAGGTACCCTAGTCAGTTCTGAGTTTGATGTGCCCTCATCATGGTGGTTGCACTTAACTATTATTAAAATCTAGATGAGGAGATAGACAACTGATCTCTTTTTGGGCAGGGCTGTGTTCAGTGTTTTATTTCCAGTGCCTCCCATAGTGCCTGGCATTAAACAGGCACTTAACGTTTGTTGATGGTTGAGAGAAATGAATACTTGACTAGTTTTTGAGAACGCTTACAGTGTGTCAGTTTATAGCCAGTATTACTGCAATTTGTTTTTCCTCTTTCACTTCTATTCCTTTTATATCATTGGATATGAGATTTATTTTTTCTTTTCTTGGACTACTGAATTTGTATTGTTATTTTAGTGTACTTGGTTTATGAAATTTGTGCATGTCTGTGGGATCATGTTTTACAAAACTTGAAGTGTCCCATTCTCCATAATAGATGCCAGAGATAGCAGAATGTACTGGTTTCCCCACTGTCTGAAAGTAGAGCATCCGTAAGAGCGCTTTTGCAAGCTTAAAACGGTGTAAAGCAAAGAAGCAGTTACCTTAGGACACATCCTGCTAACAGATACATGAAATAGATCTAGAGAAAGCACAGATGCTCACAGACACAGTTTGGAGCAGTGGCGGCCTGATGCTGAAATGAGATGTTGAGTGTAGTGCTCAGGGGAGGAGGTTGGCTGTGCCACGCTTGCTGCTGTCTGTCTAAGGGTTCATTGGCTTCTTGCAAAACGAACGCTGAACACTGTTTTCACCTTTTCTCGTTAAAGGAGAAATCCAATTTAGATTTCTTTCAGTTAGTGAAGACATGTACTCTTTTACAGCTCTTCTGTAAAAGTGAAGTGATATAAAGTGAACTTTCTAAAAGTAGAGGATACCTAATGGGGTCAGACAAAGTCATCCTGTCCACTTTTCCCCCCACTGTTGCTGTTCAGTTGCTAAGTCATGTCCGACCCTTTGCAGCCGCAGACTGCAGCACGCCAGGCTCCCGTGTCCTCCACTGTCTCCCAGAGTTGTCCTGCCATTCCCAAGTACTGAGTGTCGTCTTCTGTTCTTAAGTGTTGGCTGTCATGACTCAGAGTGGGAAGCGGCAGTGGTTAGCTGGTTTGCTAAAGGTTGAAGTAACTGTCCAGAGGCGAGGGTGAATTTCAGTACCATTTCTTTTAACCTCTGTTCTTGGAAACAGACACTTGGTGACTTTGCTTCATGCTTGTCTAGCAGGGGTGGCGTGCTAAGTGTTTTGTTATACAACTTCTACGTCTGTTAGTATTATATATTTTATTCTTTAAAAAAAAAATCCATAAAGACTTTTATTTCAGGTAGTCAATTTACAAAATTCCTTCAAGACTTTATGTATGGCCTGGTTTATGGACCATAGTGAGTAAATATAAGGCTAAACCACAAGAATCAGGAAATAAAAGTTAATTAGGACTCAGAGAAATCCATGACCTGAAATGAAAAATAAATCTTTGAGAGCAGACTGGTAATCCAAGTGTATGCTAAAGCCTGTTCATAACCTATTATTATGAAACCATTTTATTATATTTTGAAAGCACTTGTATAACATTTCTTTATTTAAAATGTATGGTCACTGGTCAGAAACTTCTTAGGTTCCAAAGAAGCTAAAGAGTGTGAACATGTAGGCATCAAGACAGAGGTGCAGAGAAAGCCATCTCCGACGCGATGTGAAGTCCACGGTGCTAGGTCTGTGTAAACCAGGTTACGGAGCTCGTTCGCGGCCTGTGCTGGTTTGGCCACCGTTGATGGGGAGAACTGGGATGGGTCCACCTCACCTGTAGTCTTGTGTCTGCTTATTCTCTCTCTGCTTTCTCCCATGGATCCCAGGAGGAGTATATTTCTTGATGTCAAGTTCTTTATCCTTAAGGATTTATTAAGATAGTAACCAAAAAAAAAAAAAGATATTAACCAAAAAGGGAAAAGTTTGAGAATTATTAGTATTTCTGACTGGTATTTTCCTGATGGTTCATTTTCACAGACATTCCGTGGAGATCTTTTGGCAGACTGTCCATTCTGCGTTCTTTCTGCAGTGTAGTGTCTGGTTCCAGGCCACTCTCTTCTCTCCCACTTAGCAGTCCCTGGGCCATCTCATTTACCTTTTCTTTATGATTTCTATCCAATAAAGTAGTTTTATAGATTGTAAATCAGACCTCATGGTATTCTTTTTTCTGACTGGTCCATGAATTCACCTTATTTGGAAATAAGTGATTTTTCAGCTTTCAGGTCACTTTGGTGTAATGTAATTAGACCTTGATTTTTAAACTTTGGAGACATATATTAATGGAATCTTCTGTATCCATAGGGTGTGGAATTCTTTGATGAAAAGCTGAATTCTTTATGTATGGCCTGGCTTGTCGACCATGGTAAGTAAATAAGTTAATGGGAGTCCTGTGTTTTTGCATACATCCCATTTTGTGTATTTCCTTTTCAGAAAGGAACCCTAGTCTGACCATATTTTGTTTTACCAGTGTGGGGATGAAGACAGTCTTCCATTAAAGTCCAGTTAGCTTGTTCTGATCAAAAGTTTGACATTTCTGTTTTCTACCAATTTTTCTATCTTAAACTTTATTTTCTTCATTGAGCAATCTCTTTGTTCTGTTTCTCACTCTTTCTGTTATATTATTTTTAAACTTTCTCTTTCATACATATACTCATTCCTTTCTTATCCAGAGGTCTTCTGTTCCACCATCTTTTGCCATCTTTGTGTCTTCAGCCACTGTAGACTGAATCGGACAGGGATTGGAATCAGAAGAAAGACCTGGGGGGAAAAATGGCTCATGGGCTCCTTTGAGGTGACATAGAGAAGCAGGGGTGCAGGGGTGCAGCGCAGATGTCAGGGCGTGGAAGGAAGACATCGCCTGTCACCTGGGATAGAGAGGGCCCTGGTTTCTGGTTTGGGTGAGAGGCTCGCTATCTTTTCTGTGCGTTTATAGCATAATTCATTTCAGCAGTCACAGACTCTTTTTCCCCTAGTGCCACATACTGTGTTACAAAATAAAAGCTGGAACTGCTGCTTATCAGAATACACAGTTGATGTTTTATATAAAACTACTTTATGTGTTCACTTGTTAGCAGTTGACTTTTGAACAAGGTTTCAGGTCTGGATGTCTGTGCTTGTCTGCTGGGCAGCGATGGGTCGGAGAGGGGCTCTCTGTACCAGTGAGGTCCAGTGTTAGCCTCCTGTCCAGACCTGGCAGCTTCCATGTGGTCTGAGATCTGTGCAGATGAGGGCCCTGAGGACTTACAATGTCTTGTGAGCTTTGGTTCCATATTTTGGTGATTATGATGGGTATCTTGCTCTAGTTCCACAGCACCTTATTATATACTTTAGCATATCTCTGAGGGTGTCCCTGAGACCCTCCTTTGGGAGTAGTGGGGATATTATGTCTGCTTCTGCAGCTAGGTGGTTTTAAGGGTCAAAACAAACTAAAAGAAAAAACCCAGCTCTCCTGAGTGACTTTGACTTAAAAGAATACCTCTAGCGTAAAGAACAGGACTTGGCGTAGTGGGTGTTAAATAACTGTGCTGAACTGAAGCTGAACCAGTGGACAGAAATGCTAACGTCCCGGATGAAGCTTTGCAAGATGTCAATCCTTGCCAAACTGATTTTTCTTGAAGAAAGTGAAAGTGAAGTTGCTCAGTCGCGTCTGACTCTTTGCGACTCCATGGACTGTAGCCTACTAGGATCCTCCGTCCATGGAATTTTCCAGGCAAGACTACTGGAGTGGGTTGCCAGTTGGATCATATGGTTAAAAAAGTGAAGAGGAGAGGTGCAAAAAATGTAAATTTCTTAAAGACGTGTAAATGTAGATAATCTCATTGTTTTCAAACTAGATTGCAAAGATTTTATTTCTCTTTTTCTTGTCCTCTAAAGTTGTCTCTGTATGGCTTCATTTTTTTTCTTCTTAAATGAAACTAAGGTTTGGTAAAATCATGGGAAAATATAGTCTTCTCTTTTTAGAAATAAAGTGTTCATATTATTTCTAATAAATATTAATGTTAAGTGAGTCCCAGCAGATTGGTCCATACTTTCTTTGAAAGCTAGTATTCTACACTTAATTTTGAGATAGTTTTAAAATCCTGATGTTCCACAAATAATTGAATTCCTGACATCTTTTCTATATAGAATTCACCAGTCAATGCAGGTTAATTAGTGCTTTCTTTTTTCTCTGATTTTTTGTCTTCCGGTTTAGGAGCAGAAGAGACCCTTGTGTCTTTTTCTGCACCAGCATACTTAAGTGGCCTTTGTAAGCGTTCTTTGAACCAGTGAAATGTCAGCTCTGAAATTGTTCGAGGTTTTGTTTTTGCATTTTAGATAACTGCCATGTAGTGATTAGTGATCTGTTCAATTTTTAGAAACTTTTTTTGCTTATTAAAGTACTAAGAGGATATTGTGAAAAAGTACAGAGAACTAGAAGCAAGACGGTATCACTTACCCTCTTTTCCCATGGTTGAGTGGATAGTGTTGATCAGAGAGAGGAATTTAGAAGGTGAATTTATTTTTAATACGAGGAAGGAAAAAGTACCAAAGTTAGTAATACACTACATATACACCACATATAGAGTGTTTTAGAAATTCAGAGGAACATCAGCCAGACCTTGAGGGGAGAGGGAAGAAGGAGGAGGGAGAGAGAGAAAACAAGCAGAGAGGAGAGGCAGAACCGTGGAGTGGTTTGTTTGCATTCTTTTCACAGCAAAATTGAGAGGAGCCAAGAACATAGTAGGCGTCTGGCCAAGTGGAGCCGAGTGCAGTTAAGGTCTGGGTCAAGGCCGAGCGCTGGTCTCTGGTTACTCTGGCAGTGAGATCCCTTCCCTATGGCAATGGGATTAGGATGAGAACAATCTCAAGCAAATAAAAAAACGAGGGGAGAAGACACAGATGGGAGGAAGTTGGTGGGGGACGGTGTGCTCAAAACAAAGACTGTGCTGGTGAAGGGAGGGAGTTTTTGTTAGAGTGGAGCAGGTGACTTGGGCATGCTCCTTCGAGAGTGCTGCTGAATATCCCTGGCAGGCTGCTGCTCCCACGCTCTGCTCAGGTTGCACGCTGGTAGTCATCTAGCCCCTTGGCTAAGGTGTCTGGCCTGTGCTCACCAATGGCATCGCCTGAGAGGCTCCGTGGCCTGGGAGGAGCCGGCCGTTTCCTGGCTGGGAGCCGTGTGTCAGTCGTCCGGGCTCAGAGCTGTGGCCTGGGTGCCTGTCACTCCCCAGCTGTCAGCCGGGAGCGCTGGGCGCCCCTGGAGGGAGGAGTAGAAGGAGTCTGTACTGACCTCTCACTTGTTACCTAAGGCCAAATTTTGAGTGTAGTGGATGTGTAAGATGAAGCGTTGCTACACCTGTCTTCGTTGGCTGCTGTGTATAGTAACTAGTTGTTGAGAAGATGGTGGCTCAGGCCTTTATTATCTAGATTTATGATGTCTTTGCTAAATGACCTTGTAGGGAATTACAGTATTAAAGCAGGCACGTATATACACAGAAGGCGTTTGACGTGTTGCCTCAACAGAAACATTTTTAAGGGCAAAAAAGGCAAGTCAGTCTCAGGTTTTTATTTGCTGTTGTGTAGATGACGACAGTGGCCTCTGAATAGCCTCCTTGCTGTTGTTCTCAGCTGTTCTTGCTGCTGCTGGAATAATCTCGCTAAAATACCACATTGGTCATAGGGCCACATCTTTGCTTTAAAAACCTGCCATTGGTTTCCTTACAGTCTAAATTTAGCTTTCATGCAGCTCGGTCTGACTCCACCCTAACTGTTCAACCTTAGAGTCTCACAGATTTCAGTTTTTTCCTTTGTGCCCTGGGTAACTTTTTTTGTCGTTTCTAGGAATTCCTCCCCTCTTCTCTCCACTTACACAAATCCTCCATAATTTTTAAGGCCCAGTGCAAGGCCTGTGTTTCCCACAGCCTTCCCAGACCTCCCTGTTCTCTGTCCTCTAAACTCCTACAGCCCTCAGGGTCTTTACTATTGCATGCTTTGTTATAATGCGTCCTAGACCCCATGATTTCTCAGAACGCATTATCTTTCATTTCTCTGCTTGAGTATGTGGTCTTTGGGGGCAAGTAACTTATGCATTCTTTCTGTGACACATAGCACGTAGTTGGCACTCATATTTGCTAATTAATGATGCCTGTATGAGCTCCTTCCTTCCCTTTTCCTTAGACATTTTGAAACTATAGTCAGAGCACATCAGCATATTAGAAGTCATAGCTGAGCATGCTTGCCATTGCCGTCTGACTAAATTTGGAGTGTTGACAGTTTTATTTTTGGCCCACCTTTGACGGTGGTGTAAGGAAAAGTAAGCTAGGTTACGCTCGTGATGTGAGCAGCACAACAGTATCTTCTTCACCTCTTCTGCAGTGTATGCCATCCGGGAAGCTGCCACCAATAACCTCATGAAACTGGTTCAGAAGTTTGGTACAGAGTGGGCCCAGAATACTGTCGTTCCCAAAGTGTTAGTAATGGCGAATGATCCTAATTACTTGCATAGAATGACCACTTTATTCTGCATTAATGTAAGTATTACATAGCTGTTTTGTTAAGCTCTGGTGTTAAACCAGTTATTCAGGACTATATTTCTGAATCCTGAATATGTTGTCTCTGTTTGGACTATATTTCTTAATACTGATTAAGTTGAATATTTAGGAGATGAGAGAAAACTGTCAATTTTTCAATTTGTGTTAAACTCTATAGTCAAGTCAGTTTTGAATTCTGGTCTAATTCTGGGATTCTATTCTACCTTGTACCTTTCATCACATGCTTACACTAGAAACATTCCCTGGTGGCCAGTTACTTTCTTAGCTTTTTAGATTCGGGGACACTTTTTTAAAAAAGGTGTATTTTAATGTGCTGTCTTATTTCTTTTTCAAGGCACTGTCTGAAGCCTGTGGTCAGGAAATAACCACTAAGCAGATGCTGCCGATTGTATTGAAAATGGCAGGAGACCAAGTAGCAAATGTCCGTTTCAATGTGGCCAAATCTCTACAGAAAATTGGACCAATTCTAGATACCAAGTAAGATTTTTAATATTCTTTTTTTAAAAAGTAGATTTAAATTTTCCCCCCATGTAGGCAGAAATAGCTATAATTAGATTCGGTGATTTTCGCATCACCTAAGATGTGAGTTAGGTTAAAGAAAATAATAAAGTAATTCAATAACCAGTTTTGAGGGTGTCTGCTTTATATTTAAGCTCTGTACATGTGTAGATCATTGTTCAAAGCTAATTCTGCAGAGTCTTAGAGAAATTATTTAGTACTTGTCAAGTTAATATTATAGTTGTTTTAAAATATTTAAAAAATTTTAAACCGTGAAAATTACCATAGAGTATAATATATGTTACATACCATAAAGCATTTCTCTGGCTCAGAAGACTGTCTTTCACAAAGGATACTGTTGGATTTTAGTGCTTTGCAGGAGGAAGTTAAGCCGGTACTACAGAAGCTAGGCCAAGATGAAGACATGGATGTCAAGTATTTTGCACAGGAAGCCATAAGTGGTATGTCTGTTTCTGCCTCCAGCTTTGGCTTGGGCTTACAGGATGTGAGTGGTGGTAAGCGGGCCGGGCAGTGAACACCTGGGCACGGGCGGCAGTGAGCTCCTGACACACCGTCTCCTCTCTGAGTAGAACCTTCTCGGCCCACCACCAGGCAGACCGTTTTCTCAATTCCATATCTAAGCGCTGGGTAGGGAAATGATTCTTACTGGTAAGAACAGTGTTTTGTTTGGATTTTAATCAGTTTTTAAAGTTTTAACTTTGGATTAGCCTGACAGTAAAGAAGCTGACCACTGTGAGAAGCTCTTAGTCTTGTGCTTTGGGATCATTGTTGCTGTGCTGAATATTTGCATACATAGTTCATGTACTTCTGTACCACTAACTTGATTTTGTTTGGACTTTTTTAGTGCTTGCACTGGCATAACGTGAAACGAGGGGAAAGACTTTACTAAATTCTTATCACAGATTTCTAGTCAATGTGTTCTTGAACTGGGTGGAGAGAAAAAAAAAAGGAAAACCTTCAAGACCTCATCCGAGCAAATGGCATCAACTTACAAGAAATCAAATTTCAGTGACTTGATTCTTTCTGAAGATGAAATGGCATTGTTTTTCACTTGTCTTCCTTGTTGGGATAATTTAAACTGTTCTTATTGTTTGTGACCAATTTCTGATACTTGACACAGTCATTTCTTGACTGTCTCCTAATGATTTATTTAGCATCGTCATTGTTTAATCAGGTCCCAGCCTTTTTAATATTCTACCAAGCCTGGATGGGTTTTGGACCCAGACGTGGAACAGAGTGATTCTTTGGATGTTTACATGTATCTGTGTGTCTCCATTCCAAAGTTAAATGTACATGGTTTAGAATAACTTATTTTATAAGCACTCCACTTGGGAGACACACTGAGATTTAACTATAGTGAAAGCCATATTCTCCTGGATAATGATGGTCCGTGTCAGTGCCTCATGCGAAAGAGGAATGTGGATGCTCAGGGTTCACGCGTTGGCTGTTTTGGTTTTTATTTGCTCGATTGTGGCTGTAATCATGTCATTCAGAAACCTGAAATGCAGATGCATCTTGCTCCTAATGTGTCGTGTTGAAACCTAACTCCATTTCTGCAGCTCCCCACTGTGACTGCGTTCAAAAATACTCCTCTTTCTCCCTGCTGAGATGCTTAGTGCCTCTGAATAAGCAGTGGCTCCCCTGTAGGACTGTAGACTGCAGTCGCATTTCTCGTGAGTAAAGGAACCAGTGGGACAACACTGAGGATTTCCTGCTCCTTACCTCTTTCTGCTTCCAACTGTGTGAACGTTTGGGTCTCGCTATATTGTAAGGTAATAGCTTTCCAAACTGAAGGTTCATTGTTTTTTTGGTATGGGTGATGCTGGAATCTTATCATTTGAAATGTTATTTTACTTTTATAGTAAAACCTCATTATTTCCTCCTGGAATTGATAATGACTTAAAGCTGAAGGGTTTGCTGAAGCAAATTAATTGTATGTAAGGAAGCCTAATGTTTCTGAACTACTTAAACGCTCTTTAAAAAGCACCCTTTTTCCACTTGATATGCCTAGTTTCTAATCACTCTCATCAATTAAAGTACCGTCCGTGAGGATCTTTATCTGGCCACACCTTTATTTAGATACATTGAATTTGCTCTTTATACCTGATAGATATACACACATATTTAATGGAGGATTTACATATTTTTTCTTTTAAATTTATGAATATTTTTCACCAAATCAAACTTGCCCTGCCCTAATGACTTTTTAATTAATGAGGTTTTATTGTCACTTATTCTTCTCTCAGTGCATCTTGCTGAGTCCGCTTGTTTCCATTTTGGTTTTCAAATAGTTTCTTTCATTTATAGTCTCTTAAAGCCAGTGAGCCCTATTCTGTTTTGTGAAGACACAAAGACTTCTAGGAAGCTTTGTACATTAAACCATTTCAGAAAACCAAGTTTGACCAAATATTTTAAAGCTTGTTTTACCTTAGGAAAGCAGAACATTTGAAATAAAAATTACCTGAGTGCATTTAAAACTGCCAAACTAGTTTATAGTAATTTTCTGTTTTATTACTTCTGGGCTAAGGATTAAATGTTTTCTTAGGCAAAAATCTTTTCTTTCCCTTAAGAAATCATTAATTATTATGCTGTAAACAGTTTTTGTTTCATAGTTCTTTTTTTTTTTTTTTTACCTGCAGTTAATGCTCATCTTCATTGAATTTCATATTTGAGAGACTATTTTCTTGATTGAAACGAATTTACACAACCATTGCTTGCCTCTGGTTTGGGGGCAGACTCTTTACTAGCCCTGTGGCCCTCCTGGGGAGCACTGTGCATTGACCTCCACCCTTAGATGCGGCACAGGGGAGGCTATGAGCCCTTTCTTTCTGAGGCTTGGGGCAGGGAGCTCAGCAGGGCCCTGTATTTTTGGGTCACCCTATAGGGACTTCATTGTTTCTTCTGACTTCAACAATAGGGATCCACTTTGTTACTCTTCAGAGGAACTGTTCTTTGGTCCATAACTTGTCCTTTTCTCCACGTATTAGTTTTCTTGCCTTAATTTCACAGGAATCTAAGCTCTGGGAGCTCTGTAAGGGCTGGGGTTTTGTTCTGTCTTCTGCTGTATCTGTACCACCAGCATCTGGGTCAGTGTCTGGTGTACATAGTAGGTGCTCAATAAAAATGTGTTCAATGAATTTCTAAAACCTGTCTTCTGTTGTGTTGTGTGTGTGGAACAAGTCACCCAAGGTACCAGACTATTCTCATTCTCCTGTTGACACAATAAAAGTCTTATCAGGAGTGAAGTCACCCTAGTGTTGTGGGGTGTAACTTTCACAGGTTTAAGAGACAAGATCTGGTTTCTCTGTCTACACTGTTGTGAAGATACGAACCTGAAGTGCATTTGGTTCGTAAGCATAAACAGGTTAATGTATGGTTTCCAACGTGACTGTTTCCAGTCATGTTGGCGCCCTCAGGTCACAGAAATACCGCAGCTTGGCCACTGTGATTCTAGGCCCTGGGGGTCTTTGCTGGACAGCACGTCCTGAATCAACAGAGACAGCAGCCTGACCTTTGAGCAGTCTTCTCCAAGCGGCCAAGATCCCGCGTGGACCTCCAGGGGAGTCGGATGTGTCGTTCCTGACCCAGTGGCTGGGCTGTGGTAACGCTGGCTTGTCGGCAGTGGTGTGAAGCGCTGTGTTGTCCTGGAGTTAAAAATCTGGTTCTTCCCTGAGGAAATCACACTGGTCCC
>SJYV01050959.1:578992-626588 GCA_006410875.1 Neotragus pygmaeus
TGCAAGGAGGAGAGGCCCAGAGGGGCGGAGCCGTGCCTGGTGGTGTTGGGACCAGGACTAGCAAAGAAACCCATAGGCCAAAGTTGAGCATTGCTTGGGGCATGGGGCGGAGCTTACTTGCGGAAGGGGTGGAGCCGCAGCGGGAAAGCAGAAGGGGAGGGGCCAGGCGTGACAGGAGAGAGGGTGGGCCCGTGGAGTGACCGGGATTGGCAAGGCTGGATGTGACAGGAGAGGAGGCAGGACCATGGAGTGACCAGGGTGGGGTGGGGTCTTGGAGTTACAGATGCAGAGTTGAGTTAGGGCGGGGCATGAGCAGGAAAGAGCTGGGCTAACGAACGAACGGAGTTTGGTCAGGCCCATCGAGGAGCCGCCCCGCGATCTGATTGCACAAGCCTGTCACCCCACCGAGTAGAAAAGCCAGGTGGAGTAGGGTCCTTTCCTGGTGACACATTTTCGCTCTGGGACCTAACTGCCACCCTGAGGAAACTCAGATTTTCTTCCACTCCTGAGGAGAGTTCTTTACTTTCCTTGCCTCCACAAATTTCCATCCAGACCTAAAACGCAGATACAAGTTAAGACTAGGAGGCGCCTCAAGTCTTTGCTAATAAACCCATTTCATTGCATAAACTGTAGACTCAGGGAAAGGGAGGACTTTGTACAAAGTCTCAGAAAAAAAGACCATAACTTGGACCAAACCTAGGTCTCCTGCCTCCAGAAGTTTTTACCACCTTATCTGGCTGAAGCTGAGGCTTGCGAAATAAAGTCTAAGCAAATAGAAGGAATCAGTCACACCCTTCTTTCCTTCCCAGTCTCTTACTTCATCAAGAGACACCTGGGCTCAAATTCCTCCAGCTTCCCACTATGCCTTCCACTCCAGAAAGGAGGGACCAGCCAGGACCCTCCGTCTCTCTGCACTCACCACCAAAAAGGGCCCACTCCCACCCATCCATTTACAGAACAGCCATCAAGTCAGGAAGGATTTTTAAGTATCTAACTCCAAGAGTGATTCTGAGGCCCGGAAGCAGGCAGCCCCCACTTCCTGAAGCCTATGCAGAACCCCATCTGGCCCAGCCTGCCTTCCCACCTGCTCTCTTGTTCTTTGTCCAACTAATCTCATGCCCAGCACACCCTAAATTCAGTTCAGTTCAGTTCAGTCGCTCAGTCATGTCCAACTCTTTGTGACCCCATAGACTACAGCATGCCAGACCTCCCTGTCCACCACCAACTTCTGGAGCTTGCTCAAACTCATGTTCAGAGTCAGTGATGCCATCCAGCCATCCCATCCTCTGTCGTCCCCTTCTCCTCCTGCCTTCAGTCTTTCCCAGCATCAGGGTCTTTTCTAAGGAGTAAGTTCTTTGCATCAGGTGGCCAAAGTATTGGAGTGTCAACTTTAGCATCAGTCCTTCCAATGAATATTCAGAACTGATTTCCTTTAGGATTGACTGTTTGACCTCCTTGTAGTCCAAGGGACTCTCAAGGGTCTTCTCCAACACCACAGTTGAAAAGCATCAATCCTTCAGTGTTGGAGTTACAGATGCAAAGTTGAGTTAGGGCGAGGCATGAGCAGGAAAGAGCTGGGCTAACGAACGAACGGAGTTTGGTCAGGCCAAAGTTTTCTTTACGCTCATAGATTTTCTTCCAGTTTTCTTTAAGGTCCAACTCTCACATCCATACACGACTCCTGGAAAAATCATAGCTTTGACTAGATGGACCTTTGTCGGCAAAGTAATGTATCTACTTTTTAATATGCTGTCTTGGTTGGTCATAGCTTTTCTTCCAAGGAGCAATTAATTTCATGGTTGCAGTCACCATCTGCAGTGATTTTGGAGCCCAAGAAAATAAAGTCTATCACTCTTTCCATTGTTTCCCCATCTATTTGCCATGAAGTGATGGCAAATAGTTATAGTCCTAGGGCACACGGTCCTAGTATAAATGGTCCTCTTCCAGTCCCACACACAAAATGCCTGGTAGGCTGCAGTCCATGGGGTCGCTGAGTCAGACAGAACTGAGCGACTTCACTTTCTCTTTTCACCTTCATGCATTGGAGAAGGAAATGGCAACCCACTCCAGTGTTCTTGCCTGGAGAATCCCACAGATGGGGGAGGCTGGTGGGCTGCCGTCTATGGGGTCGCACAGAATCGGACACGACTGAAGCGACTTAGCAGCAGCAGCAGTTACCTCTTGCTCCTCCCAGCTCTTCTCCTAAGCTCCAGAGCGGTTTCCCAACAGACTGCTGCCCTCTCCTGTCTACAGGTGGCATGGCAGATGCTGTACCTCAAAGGGATTTCACAGGGTTAAAGTGATCTCCAAGCCTGGAGCCTGAGGTTGGGGGAGTAGGAGATATGTGGCCAAGGTCTTAACCAGCCCCCTCCCTCTGCCAGGGATTGTGGAAAGGAGAGACCATGAGGAAAAGCAGATATTCTCTTCATGTCCAGGGAAGGGTAACNAATGTTTTACTAGGCACCGGCCCCCGCCCCTGCCCCGCCCCGCCCCTTGACACCACTCTGAAGGACGTGTGCCAAGTTCAAGTTCAGCGAAGTTGGTGCCAGCCAGTGCCCTGGGGCTGTTTGTTCGGAGGGTGACGTATGACTTACAGACTCCTTCAGAAAAGCAGCACGGAGGGGCTGGTTGCTGTGTGCTGATGTCAGGCTGCATTTAGTTTATTTGGAACATAATGGTATTTTTGTACCCACTCCAGTGCGTTTGCTTGGTGACAGTTCTAACATCAAAACGTTTGTCTTAAAAATCTTTATGTGCTTTCCTTCATGTTTTGTGAACTGGGGCCGTGAGAGTCTTTTGCTCTGGCCCAGGCCCTGAGCTGCAGCCTCTTCTTGGAACGTTCTCCGCTTCGTGCCCTGTGCTCCGCTCTCCCAGGGCCGGCGGCTCAGCTCTCCCTGCAGTGGCTGCCCCCGCCCCGGAGGAAGGGCTGGGTGACAGCACCCTCAGCCTCAGCAGCCTTTGGTCCTTGCCTCTGTTTCACTGAACTTGGCCTCAGGGAAATACCATGTCTGAACAACAGTTTCACATTTTTAAGCCTAAGCCACAGACTTCCTTGGGAAGAAGGAGTTACATTTTCCTACACATTCAGTCAGGGTCCACCGACTGTGCCATTAAATACATGGTTTGCCTGTGATCTGCTCGTGGACTAGTTGAGGTGACCCCTCTGTGGCAGAATTGCGGCTCTGGAGGCGGCCCCTGATGGCCCCACACTGGGGAAACAGCATCTGCTGCCATGTCCTGAACCCCGAAACTTGGTAACTAGACAGCTTGTCAGGCTCCCCGCAAAATCTCCCTTCATCCTCGCAGCAGCCCTGTGTGGTGGGTGCTGGTGGCTCTGTTTCTTGGGTCGAGAACCTTCCCCCAACCCTGTCCTGTCTACCGGGGCCTCTTTGCCAGCACCGGAGGCCCTGCTGTGCTCAGCTTCTGAGGCTACAAATCAGTCAGCCCGGTAAAACCCCCTGTCCTGACTCAAGGAGACTTCCCTGCGTCTGTCTCACTTAAGGAAAAGGACTCGGGGTGGGATGGAAAGGGAATTGGCTGTTGCCAGGCAAGAGCCCTGTGTGTCAGTGGCCAGCAGCCAAGTGAGTGATCCAGGAAGTCATCCAGTTGCAAACCAGAAATTGTTCTTAACCCCTCACTCACTGTCGGTGGCGCGTAGCAGATTGGCCATCTGCCCCAACGGGGTCGGGGTGAGCCCCGGCTATTGAGAGCCCTGGGAACTGCCTCCAGCATCCACTGGCCTCTGGGCCCTGCGGGAACCGTTCGCCAACCCAGGGCTCGGCCTGCCTCTTGACCCAAGACAGGATGGCCCCGCGGGACGAGGGCCAGTTCCTGCGCTGACGGGTGCCTGCTCGGGGCCTCCCAGACTGGCCCCTGGTGGCGGCTCTCTGCTGACAGAGCTGCCGACGGGCCTCTGTCAGGCGAGGGTTAACAGAGGATTTGTTTATTGAATCGTGAAGTAGCTGTCACATGATTTTAATCAAAACACCATTTCCCTGACAACAGTGATGTCAGTCTTGTTATTGCAGGAAGGAGCAGCTGTGAGGGACAGTTAGGCTCCATGCTGAGCCCAGGTTCAGAGACTCAGATCAAGTCAACTTGAAGCATCATCTGTAGAGGCCGCAGGCACGCGCCGACCCCCGCCCCAGCCCCGGCCGAAGCTGTCTTCTCTCTCTGACTCCACAGCCTGTGCCGCGCAGATGCTGGCCAGGGCCTGGCCACCCCATCTCCACTGACATTGCCCCTTCTCCCCCCATTCTTCCTNACCCTTCTTCCCAACTCTGGCAATTAGGCAGAATTCATTTCCCCAAGACCCACCCATGCAGGCAGAGAGGAGACGCCAGTGCCGCCACGAGAGGGTGCCGCTGCCTCCCCGGCGGGACGCCCCGTCCCTCAGCGGCTCCGGGCAGCCCCGCAGACTGGCTCAGGTCGCAGCTCCAACGTGGAGGGCGGGAGGGACGCCGACTGCCTGTCCTTGGAGGCGAGGTCTGACGCGGGGAGGGAGGAGCCCTTCAGCTCCGTCTCCTTGTCCTCCTGACGGGCCCCTCGCGTGGAGACTGGAGGACGGCTGGCGGAGAACTTTCCTCCCCCTCTGCTCCCAAGGCGGCAGCAAGGTGGGGGGGACGGTGGCAGGCGTCCACGTCACCGTTTCGGGGGCCCCTCCACCCCGCCTGCTGTGCTAACGTGCGTGCTCTGTTTGCCTTACAGGGACCAGCATATCAGCTGCACGTAAATACTAGAGACACACTTCCCCAACTGGACACTGCAGAGCTAGTGCTTTTTCTCCCAAAGCAGAGACTAATATCCCGGATTTAAAAAAGAAAGCATAAACGAAAATAAAGTACCACACAGATTGCACTTTTTGCTGAATGAAATTTTTACCTCATGTTCGTCTCACCAAAGGGTCTTCAGAGGAGCCCGGTTTACAAGAGGGCGATGCTAACGGTTATCATACAGTAGTGTACACACGCTGGTGTGAGACAGACTGCAAAGGCGTCATTTCAGAGTACCTCTCTCATAAAAAGAGTAGTACAAGCCTTCTTAGTGTTACTTTAGTATTTGTGAAGAGAAAACAGCTTGGAGGCTCACACAGGTCACTAGTCAGGGGACAGAGAAAAGGAGATGGTCAGATGGGGGTGGGAAAATGCCTGAACAGCAGAACCAGCCTCCTCTCACCAGCTTACATTTCAGAGAATACAGATCATTATGGAATTTATTGACTTCTGCTTGAAATAAATGAGAAAAGCAAACAGGAGCTTACAACACAGTCCAGCAGGACGGGTCATGCTCCTCGCTCGCGGTCTGCGGTCTGCACAGGCCCAGGCACTGCCGGGTGCTCCCCAGGGCCCGCCTCTGGGGCCCTGACACTCACACAGCCTCTGCGGCCTCACCCATCGGCCCACGGGCCCTGGGCTCAGCGGCTCGCGGCCTGGCCTGCAGCTCTGCCATCCTAGGGACTCTGAGATGAGTGGCCCCCATCTTCAATCTGGAAGGCATTTAATTTCATAAATATTATAGCACTTCTGTAGAACATTTTGGGAAAACATCCTTCAGTCTAAACAAATCAAGCTTGTTTTACAACTGGCTTATTTTGCAAAAACTTAGAACAGATTAGAGATCTTAACGAAAGGATCTCTTAAACGATGTTGCCTATTTCACAAAATCATCCATCTTAAGCATGAGGAGGAATAAACAATTCGTAGAAGGAGCCTACTTCCTTCTTGGGTTTCTGCTGCGTCTTATCCAATCACAAAAACAAGTCCTCCACACCGCCCTCCCGTGCTCACACTGAGTCCAGCCCCGAGCAGAGTGCCTGTGGAGCCTCGCCCTCACGGAACCCCGAGACCCTGCACGCTTCTCCTCGCCTGCTGGGACACGCACTACAGAGGAAAGGCACCTTAAGGGTGTTTTCTAGATGCAGCATCAGTGTAGTATCTCTCTTCTCTGTGCTTTAAGGGAGATGCTTTGTGCTTACGCGTTCATCTGCTCACAGGACAAGCCATTCTAAGGGACAGAGACGAGAGTCTTTGTAAATAATACTGAATTTGTATCACTTGGATCTTACTGTCCCAATGACAGATTACTCATTATTTCTAGGTTACACAGTCAACTAGCTGTGGCATCTTTTTTCACGTACTCTGAAGACTGAATTGTAAGGGTTCAGTTGTATGAGTAATATATCATATGTTTGGCAGATGAATCTGCTCAAATGGTTAACACATCTGTGGTCTTCTGAATATTGCTGTAATACTTGAACATTTCTTTACACGTCAAAATTCTAAGGAAATTAAGGATGTGATTCCCACATGGTGGAAAACAAATTCTGAAGTGACTTTGGATTTAGCGTTGACATAAATGGAAAACTTGGTTTCTACAGAAAAGAAATTGTTAAAGCGTGATCTGGGGGGTGGGGGAAGGCACAGCACTACCACTTCACATGGGAGATAAAGTTCATTTTTCCTCGTCCTTAAAATTTCTAAGCCCTATATGAAACTGTCCAAATATACAAAGCTCAATAAACAACTAGCAACACCTAGTGTAAAGTCAAAGTAGTTATTACATTTTTAAAAGAGACACGAGGTCCTCTAGAGACCAACTGCCCCAAACCGGAAGTCTCCACAGAAGACCGTGTGGGAAGAACCCGTCTTCCCCGGCCCGGGGCTGCTGCTCTTGACCGATTCTTGACTTTCCCTCCCCTGGTCTCCACTTCCGCGTGTCTCTTGGTTCCACAAGTGGCTGGCATCTTTGGGAGCTCTCAGGACACTCTGGAACCCAGGGACCTTCTGAGGAGGTGTGTCACCCATGCTCAGACGGAGGTGACCGCTGGTCTCAGGGGTCAGTACCCACTGTTACTCAGTGGACCTTGAAACAGAGCTCACGCCTTACCGTTTTGAGTGGTCTCGGGAACACCATGCACCAGCAGCTCAGAACTTAACGATTCAGCGACAAAGTACAATTTTATTTCTTGTGCATCAGTTTCAATATGTATTCTTGATTTGCCTTTGAGGAACATGCTGTTGTTTGTTTCAGTGAAAAATATATTGCCTTTTTTTTTCCTGCTTTCACCGAGGTTTCCCTTGATGAACGGATGTAGTTCTGTGTAAAACCTGGGTCTGGATGTCTTTTTCTTATGAAACTTTTCTTGGTGCCTCGGCTGAGAGCTCACTCCACTTGACCTAAGGGCATGAGCTGCAGCCGACAACCATGTTCCAGCACTTGCCACAGAAAACCACGGTGGGACAGAATCAGCAGGAGGTGACACCTGGCTAGCCAGCCCTCCAATTCCAGTTGGGTGACTTGACTTCTTCCCCATCAGGGAGAGGGCAGGAAAACGAGCTTTTAAATTTAAAAGGCTGGAATGAAAATAGAAAGACAACACTCTTTTCACCCAACCCGCCTCACTTCTTGTGAAGCTGAGGTTAATTTACCAGGACGTAGCCGCTGTGCTGTGGGTCCACGGCTTCCAGCATTTCACAATCAAAAAGTCCGGGGAACTCGGGGAGCGGCAGAGGGTCGTAGCCGGAGGAAGCCTCCTGCAGTCCTGAGCTCCTGGCACAGTCCGGCCCATCCATGCTACTCGGCGGGGTTCCATCCGCCCGGTACTGACCGGGAGTGGGGTGCTCGGGCTCCGGGGAGGCCGCGCCCGGCAGCTCACCAGTCTGATAGAACTGTAAGGGGGCCGGGGCGCCCCCCGACTGCGGCGGCGGCGGCGGCGAGGACCCGTGGGTCCCCGGTGAGGCGGGCAGCGGCTGCAGCCGCATCTCAGGGTACGGGCTGAGGAAGGGGCTGAACGGCAAGTGCTCGGAAGCCGGCTCCAGGACGGGGCTCAGGGGCTGGGTCAGGCTGAAAGGCGGCGGCTGCTGGGAGGGCGGCGTCTCCTGGTGGGGAAGGGGCTGTGGGTACGAGCTCTCTGCTATCTGCATCTGATTAAAATATGCCTGCAGCTGGGACTGTTTCTGGAGGAAGAGCCGCTTCTGCTGGAGTCTAAGTTGGCAATACCAAAAGAAAGAAGTTTAGGTCTTCTTCAGTGACGACAATTCTAATGTAAATCCAGTATCAGTCATTAGCGTCCGTCCTCCCACTTCTCTCTTTCCCAAGGCAGGAAAAAAACAAAACAAAACAAAACAAAAAAAACGGGAGTAGGAACCAGTCATGTTTGGTTTCTTAAACCCAGTCTTACTTTTTGTCTCTCAATTCTGGCAGATCCCTCAGTGCTCAAGTGAACACAGTGAAATCCTTTTCTCTAAGACCCTTGGGTTCTTCCTCCCTTTGAAGCAAGGGGCATACTCCCCATCCTCGGGTTCTGAGGCGGGGGTGGGCCTCTGGAGGACCATGGATTAGGGGACATCTACCTTGCTCAGCTGGTAAAGAATCAGCCTGCAGTCTGGGAGACCTGGGTTCGATTCCTGGGCTGGGAATATTCCCTGGAGAAGGGAATGACAACTCACTCCAGTACTCTGGCCTGGAGAATTCCACGGACTGTGTAGTCCATGGGGTGGCAAAGAGTCGGACACGACTCAGCGACTTTCACTTTCACCTCTGCCGAGATGCTTCTACTAGGGAGGCTGGACAGCACCTATTGCTACAAGGGAGGCTGGAGGCCTTCTTTCCAGTAAAACCCACTTAAACTGCATTAGCCCCCACGTCCTGAATGCTTAGGTTTATTCATAGATCAGAGAGGAAACACCAGGAGAAAATGAAAACAAAGCAGGCTTAGGGCTGCTCTTCTCCGACAGGCCTATATTCCACGGACAGTGGAATATCTGTGTTAGCATATGGAAACCTGTTGTCCTGGTACAGGGAAATTTTAGAGGGAAGGACAATGCACCCAGCTGAAGTCAGCCACAAAGAAAGTGACCTCTCTGCCCGACCACCGTCTCTCACCTATGTTCTTGCAGCTGCTGTTCCAGGCTCCGTGGCGGTTCTTTGCAATAAAGCTGACAGGTTTTCTGGGCTTTTGACAGAAGGCTGGGCTTCTAGAAGAGCAGAAAAAATACAAGCATGACGTGCTGTCATCTAGGACACAGTCATAGCCTGTACTTCTGCCTGAAGGATGAACACTTTTGAGTCCTCCAGAAGCTGCAGGGTATAGGGACTGACACTTGCTCACTGAGAGCCTGGGAGAGCCTGGGTCAGCAGGCCTGGGAGAGCCTGGGAGAGCCTTGGGTCAGCAGGCCTGGGCTGTCTCAGTCCCAACCTGCTTCTCTTTCCTGTCTCTAAAGTCCTCCAGGACCAGGAGGTTCATGGAGTCTAAGAACAATGAGAAAAGTGGAGTTAAATCTCCAGCAAAGGCACCTACTGAATGAGCAAATGATTCATTCTTTATGGGATCTAATATTTTCAAGCACCAACAGAGAGCTTATGGTACCTTTTTGCTAAGTATTAAGAGGCATAAGGGCTTCCTAGGTGGCACTAGCAGTAAAGAAACTGCCAGCCAATGCAAGAGAGACCTAAGAGATCCGGGTTCGATCCCTGGGTCAGGAAGATCCCCTGGAGGAGGGCATGGCAACCCTCTCCAGCATTCTTGCCTGGAGAATCCCATGGACAGAGGAGTCTGGTGGTCCAGGGTCACAATGACTGAAACGAATTAGCACGCACTCAAGAGGCATAAAACAGAAGCAAAGAAGCCAGAGTTCCCTTCCCTGCTGCTCAGTGGCAGGACCCTTTCCAGGGGTCTGAGGACAAGCGTTTTTCTGCTGCCAAGATAGAGCATAAGGCTAAGTCTGAACATGTTTCTAGAAACTACAAACGCAGAGTCAGACCTGCTTGCCTATAAAGGAATTAAGCAGCTACCCAAAATAAATACCAAGCAAAATAGGTTCCTGCTGTGCAGAGAGGCAGAGTGGGGATGATCATGGTGAGCCGGAGCGACAAGGGGGAGGAGGATCCCACCTGGAGTCGGTGCTGTAGGTACTGGGCCTCCAGGCTGTGGCGCTGGGAGAGCTGTGGGTGTGCGCTGCCCCCGGGGAGCGCAGACACGCTCTTCTGCTGCGGAGGCGCTTCCTCCTGGGGAGCGAGGTAGGGGAGGACACACTTTCAGTTTCCCACACGGGAGAAAGTTTCAAATCTGAGTGGAAGCACCTTGGCAAACGTCCAAGGGGAACTCCAACTCTGTTAAGACTTAATCCTCAAGGCTTTTACGTAACTAGTAAGCTGAGGGTCAATCACTTTGCAGAAGAGGAATATGAGCTTCCCCAGATGGCTCGGTGGTAAAGAATCCACCTGCCGATACAGGAAATGTAGGTTTAGTCCCTGGGTTGGGAAGATCCCCTGAAGGAGGAAGTGGCAACCCACTCCAGTATTCTTGCCTGGAGAATCCCGTGGACAGAGCAGCCTGGTGGGCTACAGCCCACGGGGTCACAAAGAGTCAGACCCGACTGACCAACTGGACAACAGGATGAATGCGTGCTGTTTATCTGCAGTAAACGATGATCGAGTCAGTACAGGAGCAAGGGCCCCTGCCATCACCAGCAGCTTCTTCCCTTCATGTGGGCATCAAATGCTCTAATACTCTTGATGTACTGAACATGGGCTCACATAAAATGAATTACATCAACAGCCATTTTCTTTGTCCTTTTAGCACAAATAACTCACAATATTTAATAATGTGATATCACATCAAAAATAAATGGCCATAAGATTTTCATTTATGTTATTACTGGAAATCTGTGTGTGTGTATGTGCGTGTACACATGCATGGTCAGGGGAGGGAGATTCAGGGAGACTAAGACGGAATCCATATCGAATCTGTGTGATGAACTGAGCAGAGCGTGAGTGTCTAGGCTTCCATGTGGTACCGACCACCTGGGCCAGTGGGGGTGGGCCTACCCAGCCTGTCAGGCAGACAACAGCAACACAGAAAGCTTTCAGGCTGCGGGCTTTCCAAAGGGACATGTCTGCTGCAGGAGGAGGAAATCCTCTGGATGAGATGACACACCTTCAGGACAGACTCATGCCTCGTTCCCACACAGCCACGGGGGCGCGGCCCAGAGCACCCACCTGCGGGCAACTGCTGGCCAGGTCCTGGAGCTGAGCGGTGGGAGAGGCCAGGCTGGGGTCTGCCTCTGAGCCCATCTGCTCATAGAGCAGCTGGACTTTGTTCAACTCTAGGATTCCTTTGGTTCTAGCCAGATTCTGAAGATGTTGTCTAAATGCTACAATTCCTGAAAGAAAGAACAGTGGCCAAATGGTTTAAATAAAATACAAGGCCTTTCAAGTGATCACAGGTATGAAACCAACACGGCAATGGACCCCAGGGAGGCCGACAACAGGAGTGCCCAGGGCCCGCGGAGACCGCACCTTGGGTGAGGGAGGTATCTGACGCCCGGCGGCCCTCTCTGAAGCTCACTGGAGACCTGTTGTGGGCCTCGCGCTTCTGGGCACTCAGGGCCTGCATGGCGGGGTTGGCAGGTCTCAGGCTCACGAAGGGAGACGTCATGCGGGGTGAGGGCGGGTTGGCTAACATCATGTCCTTGAGGGAAGGGTTGTCCTCAAGAAAGTGCAGGTCCCTCTGAACAGACCCCATATCATACTCAGAGTCCACACTGTCAAGGGAGGGGTTGTCACTCATGGAGAAGATTTTCCCTTGAAGAGAACAAAACAAAACAACACACCAAGATCACCACCAATAAACAGCATCTTCTTGGAACATGGAATACAAAGCATGGCCAGTGTGAGTTTCCACGAATACCACGTCTTCAACCTCCAGCCAGAACGTTTTTTCAAAACTTTTTTACATGTCAACTGAATCAGCTTTGAATCTTGTGGGGGAAAACACTTCCAGAATTTGGGACCGTACGATCTTTGCCATTCCAGAAGGGCCAGAGTCCTTGATGCATTACGTAGCTCTCGGATGAGTCCCAGGAGTTGGGTGTGGGGGGTGGGGGGCAACTCACAGACATTCCAGTTTAATCTCTGTGAGTTGCTGAGCAGGCCTAATCTCAACTCCTGCTGAATGCTGTCCACAAAGGAACAGGAGACAAACAACATTCCAGGAACTGGCTGGTATCTCGACTGTCTCTTGCAGCAGACGACACAGATGCTGCAGAGACTCAGCCCGGTGCTTGCTAGAAATCATACCTGAACCAGGCACCACGACCAGCTGATTGGTCACTTCCGACAGCGTGTGCCGCCTCTGCCCACTGCGTGTGGACTGGAAGGCGTCGAAGGCCTGACTGGGCTCTTCCTCGGCTTCGCCTTCAGTCTCCAGCCCTTCATCAATGGAGGTCTCCATCATGTTGCTTGGCAAGGACTGGCACCCCTTCCTCGCCAGGACGGGAGGCACAGGGTCCAGGAGACAGCCGTTTACCTAAATGTCAGGGGCAGAGGGACGTGAGAGGAGCCATCAGTTGCTGCGACATTTGAAATATCCACAAAGGCAAAAATGTCAAGAGACCTGCCGCCAATCAGAAATTAAGTAAAATATTAAAAATGTCCATATTTGTTACCAATGACAACTGGGTAGACTAGAAGGTACGGCAAGTCAACTGCGGCACTAAAAGACACAAGCCCGTTATGTCCCAAACTGGCGCTGCCTCCCAGGTTTCTCTGAGTCATCAT
Organism: Neotragus pygmaeus; assembly: GCA_006410875.1. Classification (NCBI taxonomy): domain Eukaryota; kingdom Metazoa; phylum Chordata; class Mammalia; order Artiodactyla; family Bovidae; genus Neotragus; species Neotragus pygmaeus. The sequence goes on from SJYV01050959.1 coordinate 591,551, forward strand.
TATTACAATAAACAATTTTTTCAGTGGTTTCCAGATGAATAGGGCATATTAGCGTGAAGCCTACCAGTCATTGTTATTTTTAAGAAGGGAAATGAAGAGGGGGAAGAGGAGATTAAAAGCAGCCTACTGCATGGCCCCCTGGGAAGAAAAGAGGAGGCATCCGCATCCTTCTGATTTTCAACCACAAACATACAAGAAGGTTCCAGATATTTATGTTCAGAATCTAAGTACCTGCACATTTGATTGAGTCTTCACCGGGGTCTATGGACCCCAGGAATGGAAAAAAGAATTCTTTAATGTACGTAACACAAAAAGGAGTGGAAAAAAAAAAAAGTCCAAATGGCAACCGGCCAAAGCCTTCCATTATAGAATAACAAATGACTCACAGGCCCGGAATTCCAGCAGAGGTTAACGAGCACCAAGGCTCCGAATTCTCTTTCCTCCAGCAATATACCCGGTATCCACGCTTCCTAGCCCAAGGGGAAGAGCTCGGCACAGCTCCTGAGTGAGAACTCTGCCTGCCCCTGCAGTTGCCAAGCAAACCACCTCGAGGCGGGCAGGAATGGCACACAGAGGGGAGCTGTGGTTTCAGTTCTGGCTGTAAAAGCCCCAGTGAGGAGGCAATTATTTACCTCATTACCTTAACCATTCCCCTGTGGACACCAACCCAGCTTTCTCCTGTGAATAGCTGCTCAGGAGCAGCCAGGCGCGACACTGCGTTCCCAGCAGCACTTTCACCTGGAATACACCCGCGAGAGCTATTGTTTCCTCTGCAAGCAGGAGAGGCTCATGTATGTGAGAGGGGACGTGGAATTGACCGTGCCAGACGCAGGCAACTTTCCTCTTATGGCAACCGCTCCGGAGGCGCTGTGAGGCCCTTTATTTGGAGAGGGAGACTTGGGTGACTCAGATGGCTGTTTGCTTGCGGGAGGGGACAGTTATTCCATAAAAAACTGTTCTGGGGCTGGAGCCATTACTAGGATAAGGCGGCTAATGCACTACAAGGTTTTAAAGTGACAAGTGGTCGTTCACAGTGAAGGATGACAGATGCTCTTTTCCTAGACCGAGACGGATCATGGCAGCAGGAAACAACAGCTATGAATGCTGGCCAGCAGCAGTCAGGCCCCCCTTCCCCAGATGAGTGTTTCCTTTTGAGGACAGGACTTCAAAACACAGTGTGAGTGAAAGGTACATTTTCCAATAAAGAGCTTTTGCCTTTCCTTAAACTCTTATCAATCACTTCACTTCTGATAAGGGACCTCACATGCAGTAGGGAGCATACACGTAGGAGTCAGACCCTCAGAAACTCTACCCGTAACTAATAACACCCCTGAGCTTACCACAAATACAAGATTCTAGTACAGGAGATTGGTAGACTGTTACAGACTGAAGATTTGCATCTCCCCTTAAATTCACACACTGAAGCCCTAACCCCAGGGTGACTGGTATTTGGAGATGGAGTCTCTAGAGAAATGTAATTAAATCAGGTCTTAAGGGTGGGGCCCTGATCTGGTAGGATTAGTGTCCTTACACAAAGAGACCCTAGAAAACTCTTTCTATATATATGAGAGCATCGAGGAAAGGCCATGGAAGGACATGAGAAGGCGGCCCTCTACCAGCCAGGAAGAGCCCTTACCAGAAGTCATACTGGCCACAACCTTGATCCTGGACTTACAGCCTCCAAGAACTATTACGAAAATAAATTTCTGTTGCCTAAGCCACCCAGCTTGTGGCATTTTGCATGGCAGCCTGTGCTAACACAGCAGACTAATGCATAGTACTAGCCAGTGAGTCTGGAGGCTGGATGGAACATGCCTTATTTAATTCATATCTTAAGTGCCTGGCAAGTTTGGCATATATTGAAGAGGATTAAACCTCAGCTCTTATTAGGAAAGTTGCTTAACTTCTATAAAGCTCTTTTTTTTCCCACTTGTAAAATGAGAGTAAAGTTTTCCAGGAAGGATAACTAAAGCATTGTATATATTATCATCATTTCTTGACTGAAGATAATACTTTATAACAATAAAATTGTTTAAAGCATAAGAATAAAGCAACATTTTCTTTTAAAGCATTTTTACCATCTTGAGGCAAATTAAAATAAATAAATAACCAGGTAAGGAAGGAAAGAATTGGATAACCCCAATTCTGGAAATTTATCCTCAGGAAATAATCAAAGCTAGTCAAAAATTTAGACACAGGGATATTCATATCCCTGAAGCATATATAAGGCAGCAAAAAAAAAAAAAAATTAAAGTACTTGGTGTCTAAAAATAGGCAAGTAGTTAAATAAGGGTATATCTAATATAAGGCAGTTGTTAAATATAACCCATGCTTTCAAAGATGATTTCATGGTATGGAAAAAAAAAAATGCCCATGATATTTTATGTAAAAGCAGGTTTGAAATTATATATAATAGAATAAGATTTTGTTTTAACAAGACTACCTACGTGCTGAGTCATCCTGTATTCATCTACCCACCCATCCATCTATCTATCCATCTATAACATACTCTAAGGAAACATGTCAAAAATGGGCTTACCTTTGTTTTGGGTAGGGGGATTATGAGTTAGTTGTTTTTTTCCTTTGCCCCTCTCTGAATTTTCTGTGTGTGATTCTGATTGATGTTTTTTCATCATAAATTAAAAAGTTCATATTCAGAGGAATTTCTCCCCTTGACTAAGTCTTAGAGGTTAAAACTATTAAAGGTTTTTGACGATCTTTTTTAGACTCTGTCTTTCATGTGCTGCCTTTATAATTAAAATATTTAAAATGTCAATAGAGGTGGAACAGCTCTACTTCACAGTTTCACAGTTTCCTTCCACTCTCCAGCTATGAAGATGGTAACTTGGAAAATCCTTTTATTATAGCCTCTAATAAAATGTTAAAAGTATCTGTGCGTGTGTGTGTGTGTAAAGTCCGTTATCCCCCAAAAACCCTCAAAAGAGAAAGACTAACCCTTCAGGCTTGCTCTGCCCCCGTATGGGCCTCTGTGCTTCCCGGGGGTCGTGGTGACTGCTCAGAGTTGGATGACTATCTCAGAAAGGTGCTATCTTTTGCAGCAATCCCAAACCCATGTTTCCACACAGACTCCCTGAAGGATTTTACTGACAGTTTTAAGGTGAAGTTGAAAACTTCCGGGAGGGAAAGAGAGGTGAAACCTCTGAGAGGCACAGCGCCGGCCACCAATTGTGAGCAGAAATGACGGGGCAACACATCAGTTACTCGGCATCTTCGAGAAGACAAACAGGCACTAGAGTGAGGGATACGAAGCCAGACCAACAGCAAAGGGCCGGTATCTGTCGGAAGGTTTTGCATGTGTGCTTACTTATGGGCCCAGAGAGAGAGGTGCTAGGGGGGCAAGAGGCACAGAGAGCGCTGCTGACATAAATGAAACGCTCCACGAATAAGACAGCAGAAGGCTACGGCCTGGCCGGGCGCCAGGGTGGCCCTGTCAGTGTGGGTGGCCGGTTCCAGCGTGGCATTGCTCTTCCTACAAATGCAAATATGCCATCTAGCTTCTGTCTGTATCTTTCACAAAATCATTCATTTCCTGTCTGTTTCCTGGTTACGGTAACAATCACAAGCTTTAAAAATAGCCTGCCCTATATAATACGGCAGACAGTGCCCAATCTGTGTTTCGGGCCTGATGCCCTTACAGCCAAGCTTTCAGCACGCCGCATTTTAATTTTTTCAAGGGAATTAGATTTAAAAAATAAATGAATCATGTTGTCCCAATTTATGTCTAAATTTCCGGGTGGGAATGTAACAGCAGTTTATGAGGATCTGAACATGCTAGGCAACCGCAGGCAGAGGAAACAGACTGTCCACAGGAAGTGGCCTTGTCCTCCGGGACATGGACACTAACTCCTCGTGGTTGGGAATCCAGCAGCCTAGCTTCAGGCTGCCTTGACTACACTCTAGCTGACCTCATTACTTAACTTCCGAATCAGCTCTACCTCTGTTTTTGAAAATGGCATTCACCTTCCTGATCCTCAAGGCTCATAATGTTGTCCTTGGTTTGGACTTCTACCAGACTATCAGTTTTATCTGTGGAATCTCGTTTATACCATCGCCTCTTGTCCAGTTTCACGGGCACCATGTTGCGCAGTCTCTTATCAATCTCCCCTGACACACGCTCTAGCCTTCCACTGTCCTTGTCACCAGAATCTCTCCCACTCAAGGTAGGCTATGGACATTTCCAAGATTATAAGTACAACATGGATCATGGTACTTCCTTATCAAAAAATCCTCAGTTGTTTCCTGGAGAAGTCCATCTGAGAAAAACTCTCCTGATAATACTGAGACATGTCCCCATGCTGAGAGCCTCAGACTAGAGAGAGTCTATCCCTTGGCTTTGCCATTCAAGGCAGGCTATTTGTCTTTATTTTGTACGACTCCCCTTCACAGGCCCGCTCCTTCAGCCATGCTGAGATCTGGCTCTGACCTGCAGGGACGGGGCTTTCCTGACATTTCTCCTTCGCTGAGAGAGCCAGCACACCTTCGTTGCCATCTATCCTGATTTTGTCTCTTAATTCCCAGCTCTGACAGTTAAACCAAAGACATTACTGATCAAACTGCAACTGTCTCCTAGTCTTGCAGCATTTTAATCTTTGTCTCTCTAAGGAACCGGTCATGTATCAGTTTATTCAGTCCTCGGCATCACTGCTGTCAGTCATGCATCATGTCTCTTCTGCTAGACTACAGACTTTGAGGCAGAATTAATGTCTGAGTCATCTTTTTATTACCTAATGAGGCTAAAAGACAGGAAACCAATATTTATTGAGTATCTACAATTTGCCCAGACTCTCACACACATTCTCTAAATTAATCCTCACAACAGTCTCATAAAGTTGGTATCCTCGTTTTACAAGAGAGAATGTAAGTTCAAAGAAATCAATTTGTCCAAGTTCACACAGCTGGAGAAGAACTGAGTCTATTTTAAACATGCTCTAAGACCTGCCCATTAATGGGATCTTCAGGATATCACTTGATGCTAAGTATATAAAACAAATAAGAAGTGGAATAAATATCCACTGGGCTTCCCAGCTGGCTCAGTGCTAAAGAATCTGTCTACCAAGCCCGAAACCAGGGTTTGATCCCTGGGTCGGGTAGATCCCCTGGAGAAGGAAATGGCATCCCACTCTACTATTCTTGCCTGGGAAATTCCACGGACAGAGAAGCCTGGCGGGCTACAGTCCAAGGGGTCACAAAGGAGTCAGGACATGACTTAGCAACTAAACAACAACAAACATCCATTAAATGAAAGAAGCTATCATCTTCCACATACTAAAAGCCAAGTTTATACAGCACACCAGAATAAACTTATCTCCTTTAGGTATGTTCAAACTGGACACAAAGAGATATTTAGTTGAACAAAAAAGGCTCATCATTTCGTAGCTGCAGCACATGCAGAGGAGGGGCCATAGTAACAGGCAAAGCCCAAGTCAGCACAATAGTTACATTTTTGTTTTCAGAATTACAGTTGGCTTAAAAAATTCAAAACCTATGAGGGATCTAGAACTTGTGAGAAGAGACTGGTTAAGGAAACAGAAGGAAGAAAGATTCTGAAAAGTGCGCGTGAGATCTGACGAGTTACATAATCGTGGTGAAGACAAGATGGAGAGGGGGCCGAGGTTGCCTCTGGACACGTTCCTCAGGTCTTCTGCACAAAAACAACCTCCCGAGTGACTTGAGGAAATGACAAAGTTCAGCTAAGCCAAAGTACAATGTCTGCGGACCAAGCTGCCGGCTCCAGCCAATCTGTAAGCTCCGAGTCTCTCAAACACGTGCGTACCTTTGGAGTGTCGACACACTCTTCCTCCATGAACGCTGCCTCTGCCTGACAGCTAGATGCGGGAAATGCGAAGGCGTCCACGGTGGATGCCTGTGGGAGGGCAGACCGCATTGCTCGCACGCTGGGTGAATGCACGGTCACTGGGAGCCCCACGGTCTGCGCCTGTAAATAGGGCAAGAATAGAAAGTTCGGGAACATTAATCCTCTCTCTATATAAATAAATGTACAAATCCCTTGAAATAAGACGATTCTTCCTGGTGCAATGAAAGGATAAACAGTGATTAGTTGGAAACTCCAGAAAAGGTGTGATGAAGTATGTACAGGTATAGGTATCCATCTGAAGCAGTCTCTGCCATCATTCTGAGACAGGGTGTATAGAAGTTCGTTCCTGTTCCACAGTGAGGTGCATATCTTTCACAGATATGACAAGAAAGCTAGTCTTGTCAAGGAAGGTAAGGATGTTCTTTTTTTCCAATTCAACAAACATGTATCATCCGTATCCTTAAATATACTACTCTGGAAAGATACAAAGAAGCATAGAACAGTCCCAGTCTCAAGGAGCAGGAGCTCAAAATGGAACCAGAGACAGATACACACACAGCTAACTGTAACACAAAGTACACTGCAATAAGGGCTATCTCCTGCATTTTTTTTTTTTTTGGTGGGGTATGGGGAGAGATGTTACATATTTCTTGGCAAGGATGTGTGTGAAGAGAAAGAAGAGAGAAGCAGCAGCTACTTGGCCTGGGCAGGAATTTCCTTCTCTGAAGGAGACGTGCAGACTAAACACAGCCTGTTTGTCCAGCAGAAACAGAAATGCTTACTGCTGAGCAAGTTATGTTCATCAAGTCAGGCTACTCTAGAAAGTCCATTCTCCATGTCTCCTCCATTAAACCCTCTAAGTAAACAAGTATTACAAACTCTTCCTTTGAAAAATCATTTAAAAGAGACCTTCCTTTATGACGATGGTAGGGAATGACTGGGAGGACGACACTGTTGGATGACCCTTTCCTCCCCATCTCTTTAAAACGGGCAGAATAATTTCTTAGATCTCTTTTGAACATAACAGACATTGCAAAACATTGGAGGGAACAATCATCATACCAGTTTCTAAAAGGCAGAGGAGTGGCCTATATTTTTTCTGCCATTATCACTTCAGGAGATACAGGATGGTGAGTTTTAAATTCAAACCAATGAAAAGGAACAGAATGGTATGATGCTAGCTTTTCCTTTCCCAAGACCTGGGTTTGATTTCTGGCTCCATCACTTACTAATTGTGTGAACTTAATCAGTTACCTAAACTCTTTTAATCTTATTTTCTTCACCTCCTGAAAAGGGCATAATATCTACTACACAGTGAAGTTAGGATTGTAACAGGCAACGTGTAAAGTCCTTCACTCAGTAATGTTGATTCCTCCTTTCTCCTTCTTTCTAAAGTCTTAGATGATGACACAATTTAATATAGGAATTAGACTGCAAAATGAATATACACTTTTGTTCTCAGATACTACCTAACGGTTCTCAGTTAAAATTTCAGACTGATGGTTTTCAATAATGGGGGGTATGTTAGAAATATACTTTATCCTTGACTATACTTTGAATATAGTGTATGCTTTATATTCCAACATTAACATCATCAGATATACTGCATGAAATAAAGAATAAAATATAGCAATAGTAAAGTGTTGGTATTATATGGATGCTAAAAGAAAAAAAGAAAGAAAATGCACTATAGACATTCTGAGCATGATAAAGAAATAGCTTTTCTTCTATCACTGCTCCTCAGGTCACTTTTGAAACTAAACATTTTTTTTTCCCCTCTTTCCAGCATTACTAATTTAAATTACTGTTTTAGCCACAATGTAAAAATTAAACTTCCTAATAAAGTCTATTTGATATATTCTCCCTACTCTTATCATTGTCTTTTCAATCAAAGGATAAAGCTAAACTTTTGATTTCTGTTTCCTAAATATACTTGACTGCTCCTTCTTATTAGGGCAAAGCATTACCTATAGACTCTGCACTGGAAATGAGAGACTCCAACATGACAACTAGAATAGCGTATTCTTCTCACTTCCTGTCTCTTGTTAGCTGTGACTTTTTAAATGGCAGGATTGTGCTGGGCCAGATCAAGCACAGCACATTTTTCTTGGAAACTTTCACATCCAACCTGGACTACAAGAGCTTACCGTAAACTTGGTAAGGACAGAGACATAACACATTTTATTGTAACAATCACTTCATTGGAAATACAATGACAGATCTAGAGGTCTGCTTTTTAGGATTCTTGGAATCATGGAATTAAATAAATCTTTTTGGTACAAGTTATAGTATAAGTATTCAAACAGCATGCCCAACACTAAGAAGTGAACTAAATAATATGCTATTATAATAAATAGATGGTTGATTAATATTTCAAGCAAGCAGATATTACCCGTTTCTTCAAGAGTGGCCATAAACATGACTGGCACATGAAAAGATGCTTGACATCATTAATTATTACAGAAATGCAAATGAAAACTACAAGGAGATGCCACCTCACACTGGTCAGAACTGGCTGTCATTAAAAAGTCTTCTCTGGTAGCTCAGACAGTAAAGAATCTGCCTGCAATGCAGGAGACCAGGGTTTGATCCTTGGATCAGGACGATCCCTTGGAGAAGGAAATGACAACCCACTCCAGTATTCTTGCCTGGAAATCCCATGGACTGAGGGGCCTGGTGCCGGGCTACAGTCCATAACGTTGCAGAGTTGGACACGACTGAGCGACTAACACAAACAAAAAGTCTACAAATAAATGCTGGAGAGAGTGCAGAGAAAAAGCAATCATCATATACTACTGGTGGGAGAGTAAGCTGGTACAGCCAGTATGGAAAACAGTGTGGAAGTTCCTCAGAAAACTAAAAATAGCATTACCATATGATCCCGCAATCCTACTTCTGGGTGTATGTCCAAAAAAGAAAAAAAAAAACACTATTAATTCAAAAAGATACACACGCCTCTATGTTCACAGCAGCACCACATACGACAGCCAAGACATGGAGACAATCTAAATGTCCACTGACAGACAAATGGATAAAGAAGATGTTACATACACACAGTGGACTACTACTCAGCCATAAAAAGAACGAGAATATGCCACGTGCAGCAACGTGGATGCAACTGGAGATTACCACGATAAAGTGAAGGAAGCTAGAAAGAGAAAGACAAACACCATGTGACATCACTTATACGTGGAATCTAAAACATGGCACAAATAAAGCTATCTAGGAAACGGAGAGAGGCTCAGATGCACAGAACAGACTTGTGGTTATTACGGGAGAGGGGTTTCTAGGAGAGGTGGGCTGGGAGTGTGCAGACAGTAGATGCAAACTCTTACATTTAGAATGAATGAATAATAAGGGAACTAGGTTAAATATCCTAGGATAAAACCACAATGGAAAGGAATATATGTGTATAACTGAGTCACTTTTCTGTATAGCAGAAATTAACACAACATTGTAAGTCAATTATACTTTAATAAAAATTTTTTTAAAAGAGTGGTCATAAATAATGACCACGTCCACTAACTGCAATAACTTTTTAGATCACATATTTATTATCTTGAATCTCTTTCTGATTTTATGCTTTCCAGCACCATTAAAATGAAAATGCTTTCTCCTAGGGGAAAAAATCTTTAGTGTTCCTGAAGGATGGCTGAAAACTAGTAGAGAGAATTAACAATTAAAAGGCATATTTTAAAATAGTCATTACAGTCAATTAGATGTCATGTTTCCTGCATGTTATGTGGCAAAAATAAGTTCTCTCAATCCATCTAAGATGGGAATCTCACTGTTTTCTAAGTAGTAATCAAGGGCGATTTCTCACTACACCATAAATTCCCAGAGACTGTTTTCTGGGCCTCTATGAAACCGGGATGGCTGGCACTGTGTCTGGCACATAAGTGTTCTATCTGAACTAAACCGCTGGAATCAATTAACCAAGTTCATCTTTGTAGGAAACTTGTGAAGTAAGTAGGTACTGCTGTTTTCACTCTATAGTTAAGGACACTGGAGCTCAGAGATGCTGACTTGCTGACGTCACTCAGCTCGGTATGGAGCCCAAGCTCTGCCTGACTGTACCGCTCACGTGACCTCTGCAATGGGATCCTGTGACCTCCCCTGTTCCTATTGCTCCATCAAGTAATACGCGATCTGCCACTTCTTTAAAAAGAGAGCAGAACATCAAAGAATTCAAGGGGATAGGCTCTACTAAAACTTTAAGCATATTTATATTCACAAAACAGAGAAATCTATTTTTTAACAAGTTCAACACTAAACATGAGAAAGCAGTCTCATAGGAAAGGGAGAACTTCAACCCAGTGCCTGCTGCTCAGCACTCAGACGGGACTCATACTCTTTAGATACATTTCAAGTCACAGGAAATAGCTTTCTATGATAATTTAGGTCAATGTATACAATGAAAAGAATTCATGGGGTGCTCAGTAATAAAAAGTAATTATCAAATAGAAGAAGCTAGGTTAATACATCTGAACCTCAAGCCAAATGAAATACAATTTGAGATCTAAGGAACTTGCGTCAAATTTAGCTGTGACAAGGAAATCATGTGCAATAACAGACGCGTGTGCTTGGAGGGGTTGTTTATGTAACCCTCACTTGTGTAACATCTCAGAAGAACAGAGGCCTGGGAGGGCAGCTGCTCAGTGTGGAGGGGCTTCCCTGCTTCTTATTTTCCTGCTGCAGTGTTCTCAAGAGGGAAGGGTCACCTCCATTTCCCTATTGCTGCCCCAAATTTGGAATTCTCATTTTGTCCCTGCCTCTATCTTGAAGGCAATACCGCTCCACTTTGAAGGATTACAAGTGCTCAGAGATACTTCAACCCAAATATCTGGAACTTTGGTGATACATGATTTTACTCACGTTAGTCTCAATATTCACATTATTTGAGATATTAAAGTATGTATAACAAAGCATATCATTTGCCTATTAAAATCAAGAAGATTTCAATTTCCTTGGGTTTCTTTTTCACATACTCTGGAGAAGTCAATGCAAGTTTCTATTATAATTCTATAAATTTTGTAGGCCTGCCAAACAAGAAATACAAAGTCAAACCTCTTTTGTTCTTATTCCCACTTTAAATACGGTACTCACAGAAGTAGATGGAAATCCTGAAAGATCGTGTGAACGATCTGTATAGGACATCTCCCAGTTCTCCTTAGCGCCAGCCTCTCTCTGGGGACCCACGTCCATTCTTCCCCATCAGCTGAGTCGCCACCGCTGTGACTCTCTCAGCCTTGGGCTCAACAATGGAGCCGCCTCTCCTTGTCCCTTCCTCCCCTACATTATTTATTACTTATCATTTATTATTTATTACTATGTGCTGAACAATTATTTACTAATTTAAATGTCCCAGCATCTTATAATTATTCCCATTTTAAAGCTTGAGAAACTGAGGCACAGAAAGACCTCAGGTAACTTTTTTAAGGTGCACAGTAGGAAATGGCAGAATCTGGGATGTGCTCCAGAGACCACCATGCTGGGCTGCTTCTCCAGACCAGGGCTGAGTTCAGCCAGGGTCCACCTGGGAGAGCTCCTTATGCTTGCCCTTCCTGCCTACTTCCACTGGCATCACGTTAGTTCAGTCTTCAGTATTTCTCATCAACTGTAATCATCTAACAGCGTGCTCCAAATTTCTTCTCTCCCCTATCCAGTCTGTCCTTCACAATGTTAGCAGATTGCTTAGCTTAAAGTGCAATATAATTTTATCACTTTTTTTGCATAATATTCTTCAGCAGTTCCTCATTTCTTCCTGAATTATTAGTAAACTGAAACTGAAGCACCAATACTTTGGCCACCTAATGAGAAGAGCCGACTCATTAGAAAAGACCCTGATGCTGGGAAAGCTTGAGGGCAGGAAGAGAAGGGGACGACAGAGGATGAGATGGTTCAATGGTATCACCGACTCAATAGATGTGAGTTTGAGCAAGCTCTGGGAGTTGGTGAAGGACAAGGAAGCCTGGAGTGCTGCAGTCCATGGGGTTGCAAAGAGCTGGACACAACTGAGTGACTGAACAACAACTCTCTCCTTTACCTTGGCATTCAATCCTTTCACAGCATGGCTTCAACTTAACCACTCCGACTCTTTCATTTCCCTATTCTTCAAGTGAATTAATTGGAACAAGTCTATACTGGCCCACTTGAGTACTTCTGCTCACACTGCTTCTGTCTACATGTAATGCCTCTAGCTACTGCCTCTCCTGAACAGCTGTGAGGCTCTATCTTAAATGCCATCTCTCCCACAAGCCTTGCCCGATCAGATGTATCTCTCTCCCCTTTGCCCTTTTTCTAAAAAACGTTCTCTCTATCACACATCTATACAAGTTCAAAATGATGACATTCATAGCATCTTCTAAATTTTGCCTTTTCATTATTTTTGAAGGATTGCTAGTCATGATGTTGTCTTGTTTTGCCTCTATAATGTAATGACTCTGAGGGCACGTTTATACATCCCGAGGGCACGTTTATACATCTTCCCTGTAGTGCCTAATAAGTGAAGCTTTCATAGTAAACCTGCAATAAAAATTTATTAAGTGAAATTGAATGTACAGACTAGTTACATTAATTCTCAACATAAATGAATGATTTTTAAAAAGAGAGAGAAGCCTCTTAAAGAAAAAAAAACAACTGTCTGAAATAAAATTAAACCCTTCAAATAGGAAGATGGTAAAATGTTTGAGAACCGAGTAAACGACAGACAGAAACTTTACAGAGAAACAAAGTGGAGAGGATGAAATCCTAGCCCTCTGTACTACACCACGGAAAACGTGTCAAACGTCTGAACAGGCATATGCACCGGTAAGACTATTGGCTAATAGGCTGTTACCTTGGCAACTGTTTGTTCGGCGATGGTGCTAGGCCGACGCTGGCGGGCATCAAGTCTCTGCTCCACAGGAAAACTGCTCCTGTGTGATTTCAGGCGCTCCACCAACAAGTAATAAATGGCAGCAAAGTGGTTGTAGCTCTTGTTCTGCAAAGCCTGAAAGAGAAAACAAGTGCCAGAGGCAGAGAGCCATAAAAACCAATTCAGTGATTTACACCTTTCTAAAAAAGGAGGGGAAAACACAACACTATAAATCAACTAATCTCCAATAAAATAAAAAACAAGGGAATATATGTATACCTATGGCTGATTCATGTTGAGGTCTGACAGAAAACAACAAAATTCTGTAAAGCAATTATCCTTCAATAAAAAGTAAACTAAAAAATAGAATGCAAGGAGCCTGGCTAAAATAAGTAAATAAATAAAAAAGGAAGGGAAGATATCATGNTGGCTGATTCATGTTGAGGTCTGACAGAAAACAACAAAATTCTGTAAAGCAATTATCCTTCAATAAAAAGTAAACTAAAAAATAGAATGCAAGGAGCCTGGCTAAAATAAGTAAATAAATAAAAAAGGAAGGGAAGATATCATGTGTTCTTAAAAAAAAAAGTAACAAGCAAAGTATGACTCAAAATGAAAGGTATTCCCGAATTCAGAATAGAAGACAGATAACTTTATTAATTGTATAAAGGGTGATACCTCTGAATGACTTGACTGGTCCTTTTACATTAATTGGATTCATTTATTTTTCTGCATTCAGAGAAAATGTCATCATGCAGATGTTCCCCAGTGCTGTCACTGTGTTCCCATCTCATGGCTGTAACTAGGTTGTAAGGTTGGTTAGCAACCTGAGCCCACAGGCTCTAATTCCACAGCCTCAACACAAGCCCAAAGCATTGCCAACCCTGAAGTCAATGATTAAAGTCTTTGGGGAAATTTCTGGTGATTATTTTGGGCTGAAGAATGACATTTGGACACTAGGTTGACAGACGCTGTGTCTCCATTCTTAGGTAATTCTTTCCTCTTGTTTTTGCAGTCCCACCCTCGTGAAACCTTGAAAATAAAGTTGCTTCCCAATTTTTCACGTCCCTGGCGGGCCAGCCCTCCAACGATGCTAATGAAAAAGAAAAACAGAGGCTCCTTTGGCTTCTAATTCCACGTGACAGGCTGTATAGGTGCTGTGCAGTGCAGCTCGCATGCAGAGCACCAGCAGCAAACATCACAGGCCAAGGAACCGTCGCTCACAGCTGCTGTCACAGGCAAGGACACAAAGGCCTCGCTGAGCACGTGATGGGCAAAAGCAGCGCAGTGTGGTTTCACTTATGGCTACAGCGAAGGAAAGGCGGCACAGGCCACAGTACTCTGTCTTCACCGGGACACATTTTATAGTCTTGTTAGGCTTCATTCTTTTTTTTTTTTTTTACTTTATTTTACTTTACAATACTCTATTGGCTTTGCCATACATCGACATGAATCCACCACAGGTGTACACGAGCTTAAAAATACTGTTTTTGACTGCTGTGGAGGTATTAAAAAATATGTATATCCTATGAATATGCTAACTATTAAAGGACAGAAATAAAGCTGATGAGCAATTTCCCAGGTTCATGACCTCAGATCTATGACCCATAAAACTTCCAAATCAGGAATCCACCTGTTGTTGCCTTCTGAGTTTCTTCAGCTCACAACTAAATCCCACTGGTTTTCCTAAACCTGATGTCTTCCCTTTTTCCTTTATGTTCAGCTCTCGCCTTGTTCTGTATCTGCACACTTATGTCCCATATAAACTAGCTTATTACCTATAAGAGTTTATGTTTCATCTTAGAAGAAACTTTCTACTTTTTATTTGTCAAGTTTCCATCACTGTCTTTCCTCAAACATACATAACGCTTCCTTTTGAATTTTTTGGCCAATGGGGCAAAGGCAAGAATTTATATATTGATTAAAAGCAAACAAAAATAGAGTGTGATGAAATCTCCAGGGAACACTGAACTGCACGCCGAGGTGCTGGCTTGGCCAGAAGACGAGGATGACAAGTATGAGAATGAAATTTTAAGTTACTAAGTATTGATACAACAGAGTCCTGGAATATCTTTAGTCAAATCTCCAATCCCTTTACCTCGATGGTTTTCTGTTGATCTATTCCAAGGCCGTGCATCAATCGCAGAACCTGCTCATTAAACTCCCCGATGGACGGCTCATTTTCTTGCCCTTGTGGATAGAGAACAGGCCTCTGAACGGGAACTTCCACGAGCATCCACTTATGCTCCTTGATTTGTGCTATGGTCAGTCGTTTGGCTGGGTCCAGGACCAACATCCTTCGAATAAGGTGCTCACAATCTACAGAAAACACAGTGTTACAGAAGCCACGTGGTTCTCCTTGCACTTCGGCGTATTTACCTGACTCATGACTTTGTACAGTGGTGATAATCTTTGTATCCTTCTCGGTGCCCGTTGGAAAGCAAAAGGTCAAATGAGTAAATAAAACCCGAAGGCTATTTGTATTCGTCAAGTTCACACGATGAGTGCTGACACGTTAAATTAACCATCTCCGTGAATGAATACTTAAGAAAAACAGGAGGGTGTAGGTCTATTCAAATCTGTACTAAACGAACCCTTCTACTGAGTTACTCAACTGAAAATATCTAGACACAGACTTAGACTTCCACTAAAGAAAGAGAAGGGAAAAAAAGTCTTTTTCCTAGAACAAGCAAATAGTAATGGATGCTTCTAGTTACTTCTGAGGCTGATATACTAAGGTTGTGTGAGCCAAGAGCCCTCCAAGGGACTGTTGTTATTTTGCATATCAGTGCAACTGAGAAAAATGTAGGTGAAACAGCAGTTACTTCTGATGACACTAAGTAAACTGCACTGCTGCAATTCTGGGCACTTGCTTATCCTCTGAGCCGATATCACCCTCTTTACTACCCCGCATAAGCTAACCTTCCAGGCACCATGCTAAGAGCTCTACACAGATGAATTTAATTAATACCTCAACACCCCTATTAGGAACTACTATTATTTCCATTTTATAGAGTAAGGAAACTGAAGCACAGAAATATAACTGGCCAAGGTCAAGCCACCAGGATGTGGTGGGCTCAGGATTAAATCAGGTGGTCTGGCTCCAAAATCCACCTTCTTAAGTACGAGGACATTACTTTTGTTACTAGGAACTGGTAAGTTAAGGATGATAAACAAAATCTAAACTGAGTGAACTTAACTGCTGCCTATGCAGCAACTCAGTACAAGACTGGAAGGGACTATAGCACTTCATCTTAATTCAGTTGTTTTGCTAGTTGGTTTTAAGTTTAAATAAAAAGCTTAATTTTGTAACCTCCCACCAGAAGATATGGGAAAATCCATTTCATACTTAGAGTGACATGGTTGTAAATCTGTATTTACAAAGTGCTTCTCAAAGGCTAAAATAAATACCTAGGACACTCACAGACGAGGGCAAATGGGAAGATTTACTGTTCTTAGTCTGGGATACTTTCTGTTCCAGTTACAAGTAGGAAGGCTGGAATTTCTCTCACCTACATGGAGAGGGTTGCTTATTTGTATGACTTTTAAAGTGACTTGGTCACTTTATTTGGCACCCAAACTCTTAGAAAAAAGAGAAGCCTTTCTTTAGGCATTCATTTGGAGAGAAATTTCTGTAAAGCACAGTTTTAAGATAAACAGGTTGTTACCTTCTGACATGAAATATGGAATCCGGAATCTTCCTTCTAAAACTCTCTGCCTCAAAATTGGAAGAGTTGGTCCATCAAAAGGTAGGGCTCCACAGACAAGGACGTAAAGAACCACTCCCATGCTCTGTGGAAGAAAATAAGGCTGTCATTTTTCTACTGAGAACTCTGAACGCGCTTTGTTTTCCTAAAATATCCTCAAGCTCTTAAAATTATATGGACTGAAAATTCCTGTTTGAAATTACTTCTCAGAAAAAAAAAAAAGCTGAAATGCTGACTACTGCAATAAAGCATCCTATAATACATACCAAAAGAACTAAACTTAATCATTTTGATTACTAAACTTTAAATCACTGCTGATATTAGGATGATAACATCTTCCCCTAGAAATTCTTTCCTAGAATCTTTACTTTGACTAATTATAGGCCAGTTGACAGGAAAGGTATGAACTACTATCATGTGTTAGGTACCAAGAGCTTAAAAATGGGCCAGAGTACCCAGTATTATCATGATAGATGCATTTAACACAGCAAAGCAAAGAAATACCCAAATATCCAGCTGTGGTCCTTCATACTGCTGCCCTTCAAAGACTTCTGGGGCTGCATAAGGGGGGCTGCCACACCACGTTGCCAGAAGTTCACCACTTTTAAAGAAATTTCCAAAACCGAAATCTAGTGGGATGGAAATAAACGTTACTTTCATCTATGCTCTCAAACTATACTGAATTTCTCATACTAATTTTATAATACGCTGTATTGACAATACCACTACTAATTCACTCTGTGAGCACGGGGTGGCATGTAACTTGTGATGTTTCCTTAGCATTTAGCACAATGAACAGCAAATATTAAGCATTCAATAAATATTTCTTGAATGAATGTGTTAATGAATTAAGTTTTCTCCTCAAAGAGAATGAGTGAGAGGCTGGAAAAAAAGACTTTAAGTCATTTATTTTTAAGGCTGAAAAGAAAAATTCCACTGATAAGGACAACCAGCTTGAATCTGATAATTTTAGAATTTCAATGACTCCATGATTAAGAGCTCTTGAGCTTATATGGTCTCTAAAGAAAGAAACAAATGAGTAAAACTCTAAGATATTTACCTAAACACAACAAAGGGACTGGCTGCTCGAACAGCCATTACTCCAAGGTAGCAAGAGAACCTTTTACAGCAACTGAGGACAGTGTTTCCTAAGTAACAACTCTGAAGTGTTTGCTCCCACATCCTGAATAGACAGATACTCATCTGAATAGCTCATTAACATGTGATGGCTCTGCGGCTCAACCACAGGCCACTTATCATCATTATCACTTATTTACTCATTTATGTAATGTGGTGGCATTATACTTCTCAACAGTTAATGGTCTTCCCCTTATGATATCAGTCACACCGAATCTGCAGCTTTGATATATAGCATGCACTCTGGAAGCACTGTACTCAGAAGCCTTGAATACACGTGAAAGTTACCACGGGTGACAAACGCAGTGAGCACTCTGGTGTAGATGCAAGCGTGTCCCCTTTTGCTAAGCCCTCACACAGCCTCCTGTTCTCAGCAGAGGAGCGAACTCCTGTTATTTCGTAAGTTACAGCCCTACTGTCTTTATGCTGTACCTCAGTGATGAGAACTGGCTCTCCTCTGGCCAGTGTCTGCACCGCATGGAGGGGGAGCTTTCAGAGGTGCCCCCCAGGGGGCTGGAGCAAGTCTCCTGCACCAGACTAACTGTGGAACACGGGCTCGGTCTTCCTGAGCCTCAAGCTCCACAGCTGTAACACAGAAACGTGTAGCCAGCAGGTTGCTGGCCAGATCCAGTAAGTTAACAGAAACTCACACTCTACTCACACCTTGAGACTATGGCGCACTTCTCTACTTATTTTTATTTTTGGCTGTGCTGGATCTCTGATGCTGTGCGTGGGTTCTCTAGTTGCGGGGAGTGGGGGTCTACTCTCTTGTGGTGCGTGGGTTTCTCACTGTGGTGACTTCTCTTATTGCAGAGCACAGGTGTGCGGGCTTCAGTAGCTGTCTAGTAATTAAAGTTATTTAACTTTCCTGAATCTTCCTTTCTGTACCTATAAGTGTGGGGATAATTTGCCTACCCAGATAGGATGCTACGAGGAGTAAATGAGATTAAGAATGCAAGATTCTTGATTCCTGGAGCACAGGAGATGTGAAGTGTCAGCTCCCTTCTCCATAAGTGAAGCCATCATTACCAATAACTGCCCTTCACAGAAATGGGTCCTGAGAAAATACACTGGAAGGGTAAACAAGGTGTGGAGAGGGACTTTCCTGATGCTCCAATGGCTAAGACTCCAGGCTCTCAGTGCACGGGGCCTAGGTTCAATCCCTGGTCAGAGAACTGGATTCTGCATGATGCAACTGAAAGACTCCGTGTGCTGCAGTGAAGATGGAAGATTCCACATGCCTCAGCTGAGACTTGGCACAATCAAATAAATAAGGAAACAAATAAATACTAGAAAGAAAAACAGCCATGGAGAAGCTTAAGGTTTCAGAAGAGAAAAGATGGTACACACGGGGAGAGGGACGGTGTGTCTAAACCTGGAGGAACAGTGGTGTGGCCCATCCTTGGTGTCCAGAATCTCAAGGCAACGAGAACGCCGCCCTCCATCACGTGCCTGCAGTTCAGTCCTACACTTGCCTTTCCAAACTGACTGTCAGAGAGGTCTTATCTTCTCAGCCCCACTCTAAACCTAACAATTCACACCCCATCACAAGCTGTGTGTTCATATTGACAGGTGTTTCTCACTTTCTAAAAAACTACACTCAAACCAGCCAAAGACAAGATGGTCAAATAATATCTAAAGAGGAAGATGTTAATTTCAGTCACATGGAGAAGCACAAGAAGCTCTGGGATGTGTGTTTGGAGATCCTGAAATAGGTCCAATAATTGCTGTCCTTTAAACCATAATCACAGGATGAGTTTCAGCACATGTAAGTTGAGGATACTCTGTAAATAGCACTGTAATATTTTAATGTCTCAAAGAGCCATTCTCAACCCCTTCAATCTGAAACCCTTCCCCCCCATCCCATCCCAACTCCTGTAGAACAAACTCAAAAAGGGACTTGGCTGGGACTCCACTCCTCTCAGCACCCTCACTGGATGCTTCACTAGCAGGAAGACAGAAAAACTACGAGAGCACCACGGCGCCTATGGTGGCCTAGACTCAACCTCGGCTGTACCCATCTGGGACAAAGAAAGCCGCCTGCTACCTTAGAAGAAGAGGGGTACTGCCCAGATGTTACCTCTATTTCCTGTAGGTAACTGAAGAAAATAGGAACTTGAGCCTGCAGGAACATTCAAAGAAGCACTGCAACACTATCAGGTGCATTAGAATTATTATAATAGCATTTAGGTAGATGTTGTCTACAACCTTGTCAAAGCATCAAATATTTTATTTGTAATCATGCGATCGATGGGTTAAGGAAGGCTTTGGAGCCAGGCAAATCTTGGGTTTTCTGCTTAGCTGTGTGATCTTGGGCAAATTACTTGATTTCTCAGAGTCCTTGTTTCCTCACTTGCAAAATAGAGACAATGTCTACACTCCACAAAGTGACTATGAGCAATATATAATGACTATATGTAGATATGTACACTTAAAGTAGATAATATATAATGCTTTAGGTATGCTATTGAAACACAGCAGATGCTCAATAAACAGTAGCTGCTGAGTAAGCTACTCAATACAAGGGAAGAATAGCAATTCTTTCTGTTTTACTTATCTGTCTTCCCTATCAGACTAGACTCCTTGAAAGTGCAGAAGGGGGACTGTAACCCCAGACTCAGCACACTGACAGCCGTTCAGTGAAGGATTGCTGAATGAATATGTTGTCATCATCTCTTTTAAAAGTGCCAGAAGCTGATCTAAGCTTTCCTAAGATGATTTCTTTTTAATAACCCCATGAGGTATCCTTATTCTAGGAGGAAGTGAGGATAGGATGTTAAGGACCTTGCTAGAAATTATACTAAGCTGCAGACTTGCAGGAGGAACCAAATCTGACTACAGAGCATTCACTGTTAACCACCTTTATGTCCTTCTCTGGCCCAGTGATATGTAGCTATTTTTTGAACAAGTTAATAATTATCAGGTTTAAGAAGTGGCAATGGGAAGACACTTAAAAGTCTTTTTATTTCTTACTGGAATCTGGACAACTTGCTTTGTTCACAGTCTGCAGCTTTCTGCTTAAAGGCATATAGTGAAACAAGCGATGATCAAGAGGGATGAAATATGAAAACAGTAGAGTTATGCAGGATTTTTTATTGTTATTTATTCATAATGAATGGGTTAATGTTTCAGCACATCAAATTTTTTCCTTCATCAAACATTTGAGTGCATACATGTGTCAACCATTCTACAAAGATAGTCTCCCAACAATAGCAAAAAATCAAAGACCCCCACATTATCACCTGACTTTTGAAAAGCATGAACAGTCACGTGGGTATTCCTCTCTAAACCAGACCCAGACCCAACCCCTGTCCTGCTGGAAAGGAAACCTCCTTTTAGTCTAATGCCTAGTTTAATGTGCTCTCTGATGCTCCGACCTGCAAGTGAATACCTCAAAGATGCCTGCTATCTCCTCAGACACTTTTTTGATTCTTGTTTCTCTGTCATAGAATGTATGTCATGTTATGATGGATTCATTCTGATGTTATTTAACTTTTAATTCTGAAATAAATTTAGATTTACTGAAGAGTGGCCACAGTAAAGTGAGAAGAACTCACTCTGTCCTTCATGCAACTCCCTCCTCTAGTATTAACATTTCATATAACTATAAATAATCAAAACCAAGGATAACACCGATGTAACACTGTTAATTAAAACATGGATTTCATTAAGATTTCTCCAGTGTTTTCACTAATGTCCCTTCTCAATGCAGGATTCCACACTGCACTTAGCTGTCATGACTTCTTTGTTGCTGTTTAGTTGCTAAGTCATGTCTGATTCGGCCCATGGACTGTAGTCCACCAGGCTTGGTCTTCTCTAAATTGCAACATTTCCTCAGACTTTCCTTGTCTTGACTGTGACCAGGGCAGGTCACATATTTTGTGGACTGTCTCTCAGTCTGGGTTTGCCAGGTGTTTTCTCATGATTATATTAAGACGATTACTTTTGGAGAAGGACATCACAGAGGTAATGTATTCTTCTCAGGGCCTCATATCAGGGGGAGCAGGTATTATGCCTTAATTACAGGTGGGGTTAATATTGGTCTTTTGATTAAGGTGGTATCTGCTGGGTTACCCCATTATAAAGTTATTTTTCCCTTTGAAATTAATAAATATTTTAGAGAAGATACACTGGCACTATATATACCCTTTTTTCCTTAAGCTTTCACCTATTAGTTTAGCACTCATTGGCAGATCTTGACTGTAGCAACGATCACTGTGATGGTCTAATGGGAAGCTTTTGTTTCCTGTTCTTTCTACAGTATTAATTACAACTCTTGAAGAGTTGTCCCTTCTTCCCCTTTATTTATTGGTTAGATCATTTCTTTATTTTTTACAACACTGTCATATTATGTTCATCATAAGTATTTATTTTATTCTTTGGATTATAATTCAATACTGAAAGAAGAAAGTGAAAGTTTAATAGCTCAGTCATGTTCAACTCTTTGCAGCCTCATGGACTGTAGCCTGCCAGGCTCCTCTGTCCATGAAATTCTCCAGGCAAGAATACTGGAGTGGATTTCCATTCTCTTCTTCAGGGGATCTTCCCAATCCAGGGATCGAACCTGGGTCTCCCGCACTGTAGGCAGATTCTTTACCATCTGAGACACCTTCTGATGTTTAAATAGTTCCAGCTTTGGCCATTAGGAGATAATTCAGGTTGGCTCTTGTATCCTTTCAACAAGCCCCCATCTTTTAAAAATTTCTTTTTATTTTATATATTTCCTTATTTTTTGGTACCAGAAGATGTTCCAGGCTCATCTTGTACTTTCCTGTCCCATCCCAGGAATCAACCACTTTTCCAAGGAGCCCTCATTTCTTTTATAGAGAAATGGTATTCAAGAACCAAGACTAAGTCCTTGATGTACTCACTGCAGCTGGGCTGTCATCAAACAGAAGAAATATATGTATGAATGCTTATCGGTGTACACACAGCCACACCCTATATTTATGCTGATTCCTTTCTATATGTATTAAGAAGAAATGTTAACCTATGAGTTCATACTGATACTTCTTACTTCAATTCAGGGTTCAGACTAGCATTATTTTGATATTATTTTTATTCATACTTGATTGACTAAACAACTCGACAAAATTTTGAAGGTATAAAGTTTTTTTCCTCGAGGTAATCTGTTATTTGTGTGGGAGTAATTGCTTGAAACCTCACTCATAACATACCTTGAATTTGTCAGATCAATCAAGATCTTCGACATTTCCTGAGCACAGCAGGGAAAAGACAAATCTTTCTCAAAGAACTCTTAGCTTCAAAATTTTAAGATATGAAAGCATATGTTTTTGAAGCAAAATAATAACTAGTATTTCAACATGGCGTATGAGTTATAATCAAATCCAAAAATCATTTACATCTTGCCTACTTTGGACTAGGCATTACACACTTGGTATTTTTGTATGTATTATCTCAATCATGAATGTCCTTACCTTACAAAGGGGGAAACTGAAGCTGAAAGTGGTTAATTGAGTTGCCCAAACTATCTACAAGTGGCTTAACCAGTATTCAAATACAGGTCCTTTGAACTCCAAGCCAGGTGGGTTTTTTTGTTTTTTTATTTTTAACTGTATCACCACCACTCTTCAGAGAAGTTTAATACAACTTAAAAATGGATGTAAGGCTATTATAAAACCTGGGGAAAATCCTTTACATTGTACAGAGACAAAAGATTTTCTAATTTATCCCTCTGCTAGCAGAACTTGACAAGTGAGAGCTTTCTTGTCTCTATAATATTGAATGCTTTGTTAAAAGCATCCTTAACAAGTGAATGGGAATAATTAGGATGTTTACAAAGCAAATCTCAAATATACACCTACATTCATTTTAGAAATCCATACTTATTTTAAGAATGCATGACATGTTAAAATAGACACATCTTATCCTTTTCATATGAAGATGATTTCTGGCATCTTATACTCTGAGGCATATACTCCAAGGTTTTACTGTGACGTTAGCTTTGGGATTTCTTGCTATATCCATTGGAGAAGGCAATGGCACCCCCACTCCAGTACTCTTGCCTGGAAAATCCCATGAACGGAGGAGCCTGGCAGGATGCAGTCCATGGGGTCGCTAAGAGTCGGATATGACTGAGCGGCTTCAATTTTTTTCAGTTTCATGCATTGAAGAAGGAAATGGCAACCCACTCCAGTGTTCTTGCCTGGAGAATCCCAGGGACAGGGGAGCCTGGTAGGCTGCCATCTATGTGGTCGCACAGAGTTGGCCATGACTGAAGCGACTTAGCAGCAACAGCAACAGCTATATCCATATTTTCTAACTTGATTTTCATGTCACATAAAATGTCAATTAAGAAAGCATTTGGGGTAGAGTTTCTAACTACAGAGCAGATTAATTATTGTTGATTCAGNTGGTCGCACAGAGTTGGCCATGACTGAAGCGACTTAGCAGCAACAGCAACAGCTATATCCATATTTTCTAACTTGATTTTCATGTCACATAAAATGTCAATTAAGAAAGCATTTGGGGTAGAGTTTCTAACTACAGAGCAGATTAATTATTGTTGATTCAGAAATCAACTTGGCCTCACAAGCTGAGTCCTCTAATTATTTATTATCTAACTAACCACTAACAGACCATGGATATATTTGAAAAAAGCATTAGAACTGCTATTATTGTTTTCTCCTTTATATTTTTAAAGTGATTGATTGACCCAAATCTTCCTGATAAGAAAAACCAACTATGATTACTGTTATCACTAAGTTACATAAATTATCACTGCCCAAACACCATTAGCAAAGGGCTAACGTCTTAGGAATAACAAGGCCTTACAAAGAGTAAGCAACCTGACATCTGGTCCCATCAATTCATGGCAGATAGATGAGGAAACAGTGGAAACAGTGACAGACTTTATTTTTCTGGGCTCCAAAATCATTGCAGATGGTGACTGCAGCCATTAAATTCAAAGACGCTTACTCCTTGGAAGAAAGGTTATCACCAACCTAGGCAGCATATTAAAAACCAGAGACGTTACTTTGCCAACAAAGGTCCGTCTAGNGATGGCTGGATGGCATCACCGACTCTATGGATGTGAGTCTGAGTGAACTCCAGGAGATGGTGATGGACACGGAGGCTTGGCGTGCTGCGATTCATGGGGTCACGAAGAGTCGGACACAAGTGAGCGACTGAACTGAACTGAACTGAATAGAAGTTCTTAGGTAAACTATTTCGTCATTTTTTTAAAAAAGAAAAAAGTAACCAAAACATTGAAAACCAGTCTTCAAGCTAAGAAAAAGTAAATGATTTCCAGGAATCAACACAACCCAGGCAACTTTTAATCTCCAATAGTGTGTTATAATGTCTAATTTATTATTTTAAAAATCCTTCTACAGAGAAGCAGATGGCTTTAGTGTTAAATTTATCCTTGTTTCTAAAATTGCCAGTAGAATTCAGATATCCAGTCTTGCTGAAGAGTTACACGTCTTTTGCAGTTATTATAATAGGAGAGAAGAAGACAATTATAAGGAAATGAAAGCTGACAAATGAAAGGTAGTAGAGTGTGGAGCCAGACCGGACCCACTGCACAAACTGAATGCCAATCAGCCATCGCTGACGTCAACGCGTATTTTGTTTCCCACCGGCAAGAGAAGGCCAGCTGCACAGTTCACTTCCAAACATCAGTCACCCCCTCCCTACCTGACAGGAGGACACAAGAACAATCATCACAGCTGACATGAAACCTGATCCTGCTGACCATGGTGAGGCGTCTATTTGTCCAGTGAGAGAGTTTAGTGAGCTGAGAAGTGAATTAAATGCTCTTCCTCAGCCTAAAATGGAGTGGGGAGGAGGAAGGAGATGAAGAGGAGAGAAATAAGACAAAAGGAAACAGAAACCTTTGAGCCACGTTCCATGTTCCAGGCTTAATGCGTGGCCAGGGCTAAGCAGGCTTGAAGGATAAAAACAAGGCCTCACTCTGTTTGCTGATGCAAAGCTCTCTGCACATTTTACATAATAGTAGTGGCAGGAGGATAACAAATGGAAGACTTTCAATAAATACTTTACTAACAAAACCTGTTTCAGCCTATCCCACCCTCTTTTGGTTCCAGGGCAGAAAACTAGAATTATATATACAGAAATCTGATCTCCAGTTCTTCCAGTAAGCAGGAAGATTGCTAGAAGCAATCAGGAGAGATGATGGGCTACTTATAGATTACAGGTCAATTCAGAAAGGAAGTATTCCTCTTGGGTGAAAGACAAGAGACCTGTGATGCACAGGTTAGATTTATTAGGCTTATTACACACAACTAATTACACTGAAGGTCCCTCTTAGGAAAATATATTAATGTGCATCAAGCAGAAACAATTTAGAATATAAATGATAAACTTTCCTTGTACCTCTGGATTTGTACTGATAAGAATTTAAGTCTTGGTAATTAAAAAGACACGGTGAGGGGGTTATATGGCTATCAATTTTTAAGATTTGTTTTCACATGGAATCAACTATACATCAAATACAAATACCTTTTACTATTTACACGCTGCCAGGAATTTTAATTAACAATTTAACAAACACTTAACTAGTACTAACTATGTACCAGGCACTGTTCTTAGAAGTATGCAAATATTAACTAATAACCACTATGAGATATGAACTTCTATCACTCCCTTTTAACTGATAAAGAAACTGAGGACAGAGAGATTAAGTAACATGTCCAAGGTCATGCAGCTAGTAAAATACAGAGCCAGGGTTCAAACCTAGATAGCCTGGCTCCAGAGCCCATAATCTTACCTACGAGCTCCCTGTGTTTAACATTATCACTAATCCTTACAATGTTCCTGACAAACAGATTAATCTCTGTTTAATAGATTTGGAAACCCAGGCTCGGTGAAGTTAAATAATCAGCCCAAGATCACACAGCTAACAAATGGCACCACTAGAATTTGCACCAGTACCGTCTGATATCAAACTCCACAATCTTTATGTGATGGCTTGTCTGACTGCTGATATTTTTTGAAAACTTTCTCTGAGTAATTCATACATATTAATTCTTATCTAAGTATTCATTATAAGCATTTCAGATTAGGAAAGTTGAAAAATAAAACTAACTGTTTTTTCATCAATTTATTCTCAAGTTAATGCCTGCAGTCATAGCCGAAATAGCATGGAGGAAACAGCACTGTAATTATTAAAACTAATGAAAGCCAAAATTTCTTTGCATTCTGCCTCTGATTCTGGAGGTCTCATAATTAAGGTGATGAGCTTATACAGGTGTGGGTGAATCCAGGGTTCACCAGTACCTGAAGTCTTTTACCCATTCAGTTCAGTTCACTTCGGTTCAGTCGCTCAGTCGTGTCCGACTCTTTGCGACCCCATGAATCGCAGCATGCCAGGCCTCCCTGTCCATCACCAACTCCTGGAGTTCACTCAGACTCACGTCCATAGAGTCGGTGATGCCATCCAGTCATCTCATCCTCTGTCATCCCCTTCTCCTCCTGCCCCCAATCCCTCCCAGCATCAGAGTCTTTACCAATGAGTCAACTCTTCGCATGAGGTGGCCAAAGTACTGGAGCATCAATTCTTCGGCACTCAGCCTTCTTCACAGTCCAACTCTCACATCCATACACGACTACCGGAAAGCGTCTTTTAATTTCATGGCTGCAATCACCATCTGCAGTGATTTTGGAGCCCCCCCCAAAATAAAGTCTGACATTGTTTCCACTGTTTCCCCATCTATTTCCTGATGCTTTTGAACTGTGGTGTTGGAGAAGACTCTTGAGAGTCCCTTGGACTGCAAGGAGATCCAACCAGTCTATTCTGAAGGAGATCAACCCTGGGATTTCTTTGGAAGGAATGATGCTAAAGCTGAAACTCCAGTACTTCGGCCACCTCATGCGAGCCAGGCTTCCCTGCCCTTCACCATCTCCTGAAGTTTGCTAAAACTCATGCCCATCAAGTCAGTGATGTCATCCAATCATCTCATCCACTGTNAGGAATGATGCTAAAGCTGAAACTCCAGTACTTCGGCCACCTCATGCGAAGAGTTGACTCATTGGAAAAGACTCTGATGCTGGGAGGGATTGGGGGCAGGAGGAGAAGGGGACTACAGAGGATGAGATGGCTGGATGGTATCACGGACTCGATGGATGTGAATCTGAGTGAACTCTGAGAGATGGTAATGAACAAGGAGGTCTGGTGTGCTGTGATTCATGGGGTCGCAAAGAGTCGGACACAACTGAGCGACTGAACTGAACTGAACTGATGGGACTGGATGCCATGATCTTTGCTTTCTGAATGTTGAGCTTTAAGCCAACTTTTTCACTCTCCTCTTTCACTTTCATCAAGAGGCTTTTTAGTTGC
The DNA here is from genome assembly GCA_006410875.1 of Neotragus pygmaeus. Taxonomy (NCBI): domain Eukaryota; kingdom Metazoa; phylum Chordata; class Mammalia; order Artiodactyla; family Bovidae; genus Neotragus; species Neotragus pygmaeus. Next base: position 619,408 of record SJYV01050959.1, read on the forward strand.
TCTTCACTTTCTACCATAAAAGTGGTATCATCTGCATATTTGAGGTTACTGATATATCTCCCAGCAATCTTGATTCCAGCTTGTGTTTCTTCCAGTCCAGCGTTTCTCATGATGTACTCTGCATATAAGTTAAATAAGCAGGGTGACAATATACAGCCTTGACGTACTCCTTTTCCTATTTGGAACCAGTCTGTTGTTTCATGTCCAGGTCTAACTGTTGCTTCCTGACCTGCATATAGGTTTTTCAAAAGGCATGTCAGGTGGTCTGGTATTTCCATCTCTTTCAGAATTGTCCACAGTCTATTGTGAACCACACAGTCAAAGGCTTTGGCATAGTCAATAAAGCAGAAATAGATGTTTTTCTGGAATTGTCTTGCTTTTTCGATGATCCAGCGGATGCTGGCAATTTGATCTCTTTAGAGAAGCATAAAAGAGAATCTGGTTTGAAAGCCAAGATTCTGTATTTATTAACATAAACCATGTTTGATAGTTCCATTCCATTTTCTGTCTTATAAACAGAGGCAAATATTTTAATTTAAACCTAGTTTTAGTTTACACTTCTCTTTAATTTCACTGTGTTTGTGTGTGTGTGTGTGCGCGCGTGCATGCGTATGTGCTCAGGCATGTCCAACTCTGTGTCCCCATGGACTATAGCCCCTCAGGCTTCTCTGTCTATAGAATTTTCTAGGCAAGAATACTGGAGTGGGTTGCCATTTCCCACACCAGGGGATCTTTCCAACCCAGGGATCAAACCCACACCTCCTGTGTCTCCTGCATTGACAAGCAGTTTCTTTACCACTAGCGCCACCTGCAAAATCCAATTTCAACATACAGGATGGCTAAAATAGTTCATTTATTCAGCCCATTTACTATGAGGTATTCATAAGCAGAATAAACACAGAATGTATAATTTGAGGGAATAATTTTTTTGTACTTTATTCTGAGGTTCTGTAATTTTTCCATGGAGCCCCATCTTTTCTACATGTGTTAGATTTATTTAAAATTCAAGAAGAATCCTCAGAGACCAGAAGATGATGTTTTTAAAGGGAAGCAGGGCAATAAAAAAGTTAGGTAAAATGCAATGGATAAAAATAAGTACCCTGGAGAAATTCTTTAACAGCACTGGAACACATCTACACTTCTGAGGGTGTGTGGAATCCTTCATGATCCCGCATGGCTACCTGTCCAGGCTCTTTTCCTACCACTCCTCTCTGACGCTTCCTCTCCACTAGCTCTCGTCTGCAGTTTCCCTTCACATCGAGTTCTCTGGCCTGCCTGCCTCTGCCTGAAGCTGCCATCCCTACCTCACCTCCTCGGCTAACTCTCTTTCTTTCTCCTTCTCCCTGCCAGTCCCACTACAAATGCCTCCCTCCTTAATAAAGTCTTACTAATGTCTTTCTTCATTCTTCCAGGCACAATATTCTAGCCTCATGGCTTATATGACAATTATCTTTTTGTGCTGTATTCATTTAAAGGTCTGGTTCTGAACAGATTAACTCCTTGAGGTAAGAGCGGAGTTGAGCTTTTTTGCACTGCTGTTGTTTTTGCCTTGAAACACCTGAATTTCTAGGACTTAGTTGAGGAGCATAGTAGATACTTAAACATTTGCTGAAATTTGGGGTCAACGGTGGTGAGGGTGACAGAGGAAAAAATGTGGGCAGGAAGGAAATCTGAATGCTTAGCTAAACTGTATGTACATGTATGTGTGTGTATCCACTTGTGAGACACAGAACCCAGGACACTAAATGTATAAATACAGAATGATAGAATCCAAAATTCAGTCAGTGAGTACTCCCTCAGGAATAACTGACAAACCAAGCTGGTGAGCTGCAAGAAGCACTGATACTGCGGCCAGAGAGACCAGGCTTGAACTCCAGGTCTGCTGCTTATTATCTGAGGCACCTGGGCAAGTGACTTAATCTTTCTTGTGTTTCAGCTTTTCGTCTAAAAACTGGCAATAGGTACGCAGCTCCTAGGGTTGCTGTGAGGGTTAAATGACACAAGTACATAGCAGAGTGCCTAAAGATAGTGAAGGCTAGGTAAATGTTAGCTGTTACACTGTTCACCAGATAGAACAACTTTAGGTTTCTGACATTTTACCTGTCTTCCAGATAAAAATGAGAGGATTTTGAAGTTCAAGTATTCAAAAATAAAAATAGCAAAAACAAACAAATAACTAGATTTCACATAATGATAGAAATACTAAGTTTATCTACCTACAGGTGAGAATTACAGAAGACATTATTATAGCCAGGCAAAACTTGGTTATAACCTTAATGGAATATTCTGCATATTCTGTTTGCAAGTTTCTTTGATGCTCTATTTTGACATGTTTGTGACAGATCACTTTGTAATTCCTATAATATATGACTCCCACCTCTAACATTTCTTTCTCTGCATGAAATGACTCCCAGAACTCCTTTAATAAAGGTACTGTTTTTTTAGAGTAAAGAACACCCTCCCCCACTCAAAAAAACAAAAAAACAAGAACCTTCTCTGACAAGGACAACTCTGGGGCAGCTGATGCTTTCAAAGAGAAGTAAACAAAAAATTCCAGTGGTGTGCACTACAGAAGGTTTGCAAAAAGAAGTGAAACGAATGGGACCAAAGGAAGGGCCACAAGAAAACGGAAAAGTGGGAGAAATGAATATACATTATAAATTACAGAACCACTAATATTGCATTTAAATTGCGTAAACACTAATACTACATTTTTAAAACAAAAAGACAAATCAGTACAAATCTTTATACATATAATGGGAATGTAGCAAATTAACGTAAAAACGCTGTCTTATTTAGGTAATTATATTGGAGGGAAAAAAAAAATCAAAGACTACAGAATTGAAAAATCCATTACTCCTTGAAACATATGTAACAGTGGCATTTAATATGAATTATTAAAATTAAAGTAAAAGAAGTAAAAAAAGTAAGTAAAATTAATTTGTTTGCCTTCCCTAAATGCCCAAGACAAAAACTGATGATAAATGGCATAGAAATAGGCCAGCTAAATGCATGAATCAGAGGCTTCTCACTGCTATTTTATACCACGATACAGAAAATTAAGGCATTTGCTTTGTCCCTAAACTTAGTCCAGTGGGTACCCACCCAAGTTAGTCATCCACTTCTTGCTTAGCTTCTCTCGTGTGGATGTCTGCCCCTTTTTAATAAACCTAGGACAAATCGCCACCTCTTGTAACTTTGCTAAACTTTTGCTTTGTGCCCTTGATGCTCTTCCAAACTCTAACCAAAACAAACCTCTCTCCTTCCCACACCTACAGACTTTGCTGCTGCTTCTCTGGTGCACGCCCACATTTTCTTAACTGGACAAATGCATCAGATTCCTGATTAGTCTCCTGCCCAGCCTCACCCACATCTGCCACCTGTCCACACTCTGTGGCAGAGTGAGACATCCTTCCAAGATGCAAATCTGGTCATCTTATCCAGTCCCGCTCCATCCCCACCCCACCCGAAAAGCTCCAACAGGCTACGCTCCCTATGATCTGCAGACTAAACTCTACTGTCTTTTTAATGGTCTTCAGGACTTTTCATATTCTGACCCTTGCCGACCTGCTCTTCCTGTATCAACCTTCCATGCCTACAGATTTTATATTTACCTAATAGTAAGCAATCATTCCCCACCATTTCAATCTCAATCTCTTTCTCTCTCTTTTACCTGTGATATTTACTCAGTTGGCCTGCCTGTCTGTAATATCCTACTTCTGTTTATCTCCCTGGCAAGCTTCTGACTCATCTCTCAAGCTTGAATTCGAGTAGTTCCTTCTCTGTGCAGCTTCTTGATTTCTCAGGTAGACTGATGTTCTGACTCCTGTACTTCTACTGCAGTCTGCATTACAGTTTTGGGCACTTATCATGTTGTATTTTCATTATTCTTACTTCACCACTAGGCTTTTAAGATCACAAGATATGACTTTTTGATTTGTATCCTTAGTACCTAGCACAGCACAGTACCTGACACACAAATACTTACTGACTGAATGAGAGTTTTGACCATGTGAATAAGCAAATTTGGAATATAAACTATAAAAGTCTTTGTTAATTGTGAAAAGTCTTTGTTAATCGGGAAAACTAGCAAAAATAATCTTATTCTCCATGTTGTAAGTCAAAACCCCATTGTATCAGAAGAAGGCAAGGTGCCTGTGGTCACCTCCTTTGTCTTATTTCTGTCTGCGACCTCTCTCCAGCCACCAGTCATACTGAAGAGCGCAGGGCAGAGCGCCAGCAAACTTCACTGCTCCTGCAGCCCCTTCGGCCCCTCCAAACACTCACACTCTCAGCGGAGCACCACAGGGGGGCCTGAGCACAAACCAGACTGAGGATGCAGATCAGAGCCCAGTCGGAGTCCTGCCACGCTGCATGTTGAGCTTAGTTCCCTCTTCTTTTTTCCCTTACTTTTCATTACATGCAAGACTAAGGAACAGATAAAATACTCTGAGAGGGGGTGACGTCCCAGGTAGGAGCGCTCTTGAACCTCCGCCTGCAGGTCTGTTTGCGCACCCCGAGTGCTGCGGCTCACGTCTGACCACGTCAGAGCCAGCAGTGTCCCAGTTACCTGCTATCTTGATATTCATGTTGTTGTCCAGCAGGAGATTTTCAGCCTTGAGGTCACGGTGCACAATCTGCCGACCGTGACAGTAATCAACAGCAGACAGGATTTGCCAGAATTTGCGCCTGGCCTCAGACTCATTTAACCGGCCATGGTTAGCAAGGTAGTCTGTAAAAGGAGAAAGAATTTAGAATTACTCACACACACCAAAACAAAAAAAAAACAACCCACTGTTAGTATCAGGATTTTTTTTTCCCGTCAAAAACTTCTTTTAATAATTAGGGTTGGGATGAAGTTTCCAAGTTCCTTGTCCTGAGAAAAATAACTCCAATCACATTTTACTGGAGTATGAATAAGTGGACAGAGCCCAAGAGCAGACAACAGCAATTGGCATAATACAGCATAATTCAAAAAGCTTCTTTAGGTTAAGAGGTACAAATATGTACAAAATCAATAAGCAACAAGGACGTATTCACTGTACAGCACAGAAAAATACAGCCAATATTTTATAATAATTTTAAATGGGGTATAATCTGTAAAAATATGGAATCAATATGTTATACACCTGAAACTAACAATATTGCAAATCAACTAGACTTCAGGAACACAACACCGTAAATCAACTATACTCCAATAAAAATTAAAAATAAAAAAACTGTACTTCAATTTTTTTAATGCATTTTAAAGCCTCAACATTCTCTTTGCTCTTTGTAATAAATTTTGAATATTTTTCCTAACCATCTTTTAAAAATAAAATTTCTTTAAAACAAAGAACATAAATAAATTCTCGGACCTCTCATCAGACAAGGGATATCCTTCCTTTAAACAACCATTTGTGAAGTTATTGGACAAACCATCTGTAATAGAAGATACAACAGTCCCTGGAAGTAGCTTAAATAATTCACACCTTGTTATTCTGTTCAGGGGAGCAATGCTGATCTACCCTAAAACATGCAGATTTGTTCTCAAAACCATGTCTTCTAAACAAGTATACTTTGCAAGATACATTAGCTCTTTCTGTACAATATTATAATATCTATTAAAGTATTTTATTTGAAAATTAATTCTATATGAATTCACTAAAACTAAACATTACAACTTATTCAGGTTTCACCTGACGATCTGAAAGGCCTCTGACATGATCTTTTCAGGAAAATGGGGTCAACATCAAACCTGAAAGGCTTTTCAGTTTAAGATTTTTCCTGAAGTTAGGAACTATATGAGTGTATTAATATTCACAGTCATTGTCACGTATTTTCTGCTCTAGGCTTCGTGGTTTTACTGGTTTTCTAATTCTATCTTTTTGGCTAATGCCATCCTCAATATTTACTATAAAGTTTACTAACATTTGTATAGCTTTACAGTTTATCAAGTATGTTCATATCACAGTATCTCGCTTAATCTTCCTAAAAGTCCTCTATGATAACTATTACTCTAATTCCCATTTTGTAGATGAGGAAACTCAAGGCACCAAGTAATCTGGCTAAATTCAGACAATTGGTAAGTGCATGATTGCTCTGGTACTAGAACCTTTGAAAAACATTTTTTAAAAAACTATCAAACTTCTTTATAGACTCCTGTTAAAGTTCTAACTGTCCTTTCAAAACCCTGCTCAAACGCCACCTTGCTCTGAAAGAGTCCCTCATCTCTCAGGTGAAGAAGTGAAGTGAAGTCGCTCAGTTGTGTCCGACTCTTTGCGACCCCATGGACTGTAGCCTACCAGGCTCCATCCATGAGATTTTCCAGGCAAGAATACTGGAGTGAGTTGCCATTTCCTTCTCCAGAGTATCTTCCCGACCCAGGGATCGAACCCAGGTCTCCCGCATTGCAGGCAGACACTTTACTGTCTGAGAGATGGATCGAACCCAGGTCTCCCGCATTGCAGGCAGACGCTTTACCGTCTGAGCCATCTCTCAGGTAGTATTTAATAATCGCTCTCCTCTGGACTCCTCACTTATAACGCACTGGTTCATACATTCATTATCTGTATGTATAGCATAAACATCTAATGTGCAGACACACGCAGCCCTTATTCTAATACTCTGTGTTAGAAAATAAAAGATCCCTTATTTAAGCTTCTTGAAGATAGACCTATATCACTCTCTTCTGTACTCCCGACATTGTTTACAGCGCTATGCACAAAATAGCAGAGGTAAAATACTGAATACACAGCTGACTAAGGTCTTAATACAGATGGTATCATGAAACATTCCAAAAACAATATGATGGAAGTATGGAGCAGGAGTGCTCTACTCTACATGTCAGTTCAGATCAGTCGCTCAGTCGTGTCCGACTCTTTGCGACCCCATGAATCGCAGCACGCCAGGCCTCCCTGTCCATCACCAACTCCTGGAGTTCACTCAGACTCATGTCCATAGAGTCGGTGATGCCATCCAGCCATCTCATCCTCGGTCGCCCCCTTCTCCTCCTTGCCCCCAATCCCTCCCAGCATCAGAGTCTTTTCCAGTGAGTCAACTCTTCGCATGAGGTGGCCAAAGTACTGGAGTTTCAGCTTTAGCATCATTCCTTCTAAAGAAATCCCAGGGCGGATCTCCTTCAGAATAGACTGATTGGATCTCCTTGCAGTCCAAGGGACTCTCAAGAGTCTTCTCCAACA